>CM076570.1:355323915-355421280 GCA_034641835.2 Pinus albicaulis | reverse complement strand
AGGATTGTGAGCTGTTGGGATCAAAACCATGAGGCCTTTATAATGCAGGGGCATAGGATCAAGATCAAAATCCACGACATCTAATTTTTGACTGGACTACCCCGCTTGGGGGTGATAGGGGATATACAACTAGTGATGCCTCATGGAAGGAATATAAGAGAGTTTTTGGAACGCCATTTTCGACTTGGTGGTCGTGCAAAGGGAAAAAACATCCCAATTAGTGACTTGGAGTGATTAGAGACACAGTATGTAACCGCGACAGTGTTGTGGATCTTGGGCAACTAGGAATTTCATCACCTTGAGGGAAAATGATGTTGGTGGAGATTGTTTTGAGAGGGTCCTACTATGCATTCATCGGTGAAATTATAGTTGACACTATGAAGGTGACGGGTCAATGATAACTATGCATTTGGGACAATTTTATGCTCCTTCGTATTTGAGAAGATCCCTACCATTCGTTTGCATGTTAAAATATGAGATGGGGGTCCACAGGAGCCCAGGATGCATCGCTAGGGGAAGCTACTGTGACGAGCAGGAGGAGGGGGAGTCAGACGGGTGTTCCAACCAGATTTTTTTGCTCATTGGGATCCGATGCCACTCTACATAGATGACTATCCATATAGTGGTAAGAAATTTCAGATTGATCCTAACTTGCCACTTCCACCGGGATGAGCATGGGGTCTAGATGGTAAGTGAAAGTTGCTATTGTGGTTGCATTTAAAGTTTTTAGAATATATATGTGGTATTGATTCTTAAACTTATGGGATGAAAATATAGCATCGGTAAAACCAACATGATATGCAAGACGAGTCATAGCACCTGGGACAACAGATCATGGTGGATCGACATCTCACCAGAGACTAGACAATGATGCTCTGCTGGAGAGCCTCCGTCACATATGTGGTGTGGCACTAAATGAGGTATTAGAGCATGGGTGGCATGAGCTAGAAGATAGGTATATAGATGAGTGTACGAGTCTTCCCTTAGAGTGGCGAGGCATCATGCGGCGCATGGCAATGGCCGTACAGGCCATTCGAGATCTACGAGCTGGTGGATGAAGTCGTTGGCTTGGTAGTCTTTAGATAGTAATTAGGGATAGGGACATGTGGGTCCGAATTTTTCATTATGTAACATGTTATGGGAATGTTAGATGCATTTAGAGTAGTGGACTCAAAACACTTATGTTTTTTAGGTGACGATACATAATATGGATATGCATATTTTTATATGTGATGATTGTGGTTCACCATTTGTTTATATTATGGTTGTCCTCTGTAATATGCAGGTTATAAATTCCAATATAGAATGTTATTTGCAATGGTATCTACATAGTGATTTTGGGCTCTAGGAACATGACTTAATGTAATGGATTCAAATTCATGTGCCAAAATCTTAACTCGTACATGTTTTCTAAATAGGAAATGATTATGCACACGATAAACAACATTCAATTTCATGACAAGTAGTAAGGAATCAAAACGAACATGAATATGAAGGATTCGATGATCAAGGGAATTGACTAAAAAACCTATCACTACATTATATTCGACATGGTTATTGGTGGCAGATCCAATGGATATGCTGTTGGAGTGAACTAACAAATGAAAAGGGGTAAAAATGGCCCAAGATGTTGAGGCTAGATTTTTGGAGAAGCGACTCGCACCATTTTCATAACTAATATACGGTGTGTATGAAGGATTCATATTAAATACACAAGAAGACAATGCATGAGATGATGGGGGTGAATGTAGGCTACCTAAAGGCATAACATAAATAAATATACGCATTTCAATGGGAAATTGTATGGGTAAAATTTCTTGATGTAAAGTGCATTACGAGGGTTAGGAAGGAGTTGGCCTTCAAAATCCTCTAAAAGGTATGCCCCCTTGCCCAAATCCTTACTAATGATGTAAGGTACTTGCCATAGTGGTTTGAAATTTGCGTGCCCCAGGACATCATGATCTTGGTCATACAAAAGAACAAGATCACCTTTGAAAAAGGTACGAGGGTGTACTTTTCAGTCATACTCATCTTTGGTGAACTTTTTGGCCACTACAATGGTTTGAAATGGAACATGATGGTCTTCGTTGGCACGCTCAAGAATTATAAGTCGTTTTTCTAAAGGTTGTGTGTCTGGGAGGAGTTTGACGACAAGGTGAAGGGAGGGGATTTCACACTCGATCGGAAGGATGACCTCCTCTCAAAAAATGGAAAGGGGTAAACCTAGTGGCAGTTTTCACTATGGTTATATAGGCCTACAAAGTTGGGAAGAGCATAAGGTGCCAGTTGGTTTTGTGCTTATTCACTGTCTACTGAAACATAGTTTTAATGATTTTATTCACTGCTTCAACTTGTCCATTACCTTGGGGATAATAAGAAGATGAATATTGGTGCTCAGAGCTCAACAGAGAGGATATCTCACTCCATATATCATCTTCTAAATGTTGTCCATGGTTAGAAACCAATTGTTTCGAAACCCAAAATAAGGAAATAACATGGTTAAAGAAAAAGAGGGTTGTGGTATTGAACGTAGGCAACCTCAACCCATTTGGTGAAATAGCCAATGACCATGATAATATACTTGTGGTTATTAGCATATGGGGTTCGACTCTCCATAAATTCATAACCCATTTGAAGAAAGGACTGACTAATATGATAGGATGGAGGGGAGTAGGTGGAGCTCTTTCCTTTGGGGACAATAATTGGCAATTAATACAGTGTTTGACTACCTCAATGAAATCGCTAAAGAGATAAGGCCAAAAATAGTCCGCACGCATGATTTTCTGGGAAGTGGCGATACCAGAGAGGTGGCCACCACAAGCACCATTGTAGTAGGAATTAATGACTTCCTCAGCTTCAACATGAGTGAGACAATGACAAAGGAAAATATCAACACTACAATGATAAATATCATCATCGATGAGAAGGTAGCGAGAGGCTTGATGTCGTATACATTTTCGATCATCACAATTAAGATAGGGTGTGAATTTTAGGATTAAAAAATATGTAAGGATGTCACCATACCAAGGATCATCTGAAGTGTTGGAATTTTTTTTTTATTGGGTAAATCATCATTAATCGGAGGATCACGTGCACCAGTAGGCAATTCTGAAATAAATTTGGCAAGGGCAAAACCTTTCTTACTCTTTGGTGTGACGAATTCAAGATAGAATTATTGGAGGATAACGATCTAATGGGAATATTTCCCATTAATGACCCGTCGACTTAATGTGAAAGCCATTGGTTTGGAATTGGTCACGACCTTGGTGGTACGCATAAGGATATAATGATGAATTTTTTGGACTAAGAACACGACAACCAGCAAAAAATTCTCTTTGTGAGAATATGACATAGGTGGACCGACGAGGTTATTACTAACATAATATATTACATGCTTGATTCTGGCAACATCTTCTTAGATGAGGACCCCAGCTACTGAATAGGAAGAAGATGAGATATACAGGATTAAGTCCCTATCAAAGTTAGCTGGACTAATAAAGGGAGCAGATGTGAGAGCACGCTTTAGGGCATCAAAATACTATTGAGCATAATCATCCCAAACAAATGGTATGTTAGATCGAAGGAGTATTAGGAACCCATGCACATTGGTGGCATAGTCAGGGATGAACTGACGATTAAAGTTTTCCTTGCCTTGAAGGATTTGTAACTGGCATAAGGTGCAGGGCATGGGGGGGGGGGGGGGGGGCAGTTCAAGAATGGCTTGAAATTTGAGAGGATCAAGATTTATAACATCTTTGGGAATGATGAAGCCCAAGATATGGCTAACATGAATGAAAAATACACATTTCAGTGGGTTAAGGTAGATATTATACTTGTGAAATTGAAGAAAATTGGTACACAAATCATGAATATGTTGCGCCTGAAGCCTAAAGCTAGTGGTGAGATCGTCAAGGTATGCAATGATATTATGATCCAAGTCATGGAAGAAATAAGACATGTCCTATTGAAAGGTGGCTCCAAAATTATTTAAACCGAAAGGCATGACTCTATAGGAAAAAGCTCCCCATGGACTAATGAATGCGATTTTAAGATGATCAGCATGACGAATAGTTATCTAGTTATATCCATAGAAGCCATACATAAAGGATAAAACCTCATTCCCTGGATACTCATCAATGATTTGGTCAATGAAGGGTGTGGGAAATTTGTCTTTGGGACAAGCTTTGTTGAGGCCGTGAAAGCTAATACAAACATGAATGGTGCCTTGTTTCTTAAGAACGGGAACATGATTGGATACCCATGTGGTATACTCAATGGGATATATAAATACAACCTAATTGAGCTTATCAATTTCGGCTTTGATGGCCTCACATCTGGAAGGATTTATGGGTCTCAACTTTTGACGGATAGGAATGGCATCAGGCCATGAGTCGATATGGTGTTCAACGAAGGTGGGATTAAGTCCATGCATTTCATAATAATATTAGGTGAAAACATCATTGAATTCCTTGAACAACTTGGTGTAATAATTACTTTCTTCCAGGGTGCACTATGCCCCCAAGGTAATTTTTTCTTCGACCCTTGGTTTATTGAAAATGTTAATCTTAATGGTGGGAGACATTTGGCCATGTTTCCTTCTTCGAAAGCATATGGTGTGGGAATGGGATTTATAAACCAATCGACTTCACTATGAATGAAGTCTTTAGACTCCACAACATATTTTTCATGGGTTTGTTGTGGAAGGAAGTATGCACGATGGTAGATATCATGGCTTCCATAATGTCTTCATATGAATGGAATATGGGATAAATGGAGGAAGGGAGACCACATGATGTGACGGAGCTACTTGGTGCATCATCATGAGAAATGGTTCACATACGCATCATCACGAGGGGTATATGAAGAGCTAGTAGATGAAACATCTATCGATGTTGAGGCCAAGGTGTTCGATGAGGGAGGTTCGACAAAAGCACTATAGGGAACCCCATGGGGGTATTCCTTTGAGGATATCATGGATGAAGACATGTAGAGAATAGCCAATTACATGGTCTATCATCTCAGACATCTGGGAGGGACTGCCAAATGGGCATTAGAGTCCTTCGGTTTTGTTGTAATGGTTGAACCAGAATTTGTAAGTAGAGGATTAGATGATCCACTACAAGCGACCTCTATTTCAAGAAGCGCCTAAAGGGTATTGCGAAATTCTTCGAGATGAGGACAGTGGTGAGAATAGTAGCCATAATTATCACAAAAAGTGCATGGGTGGTTTGTGTGTAACGACTTGTTTTTCTTGGCAAGCTCAAGTAAGGTAACATGGACCTCTGGGATTTTAGAGTCAAGAAACATATCGTCGACCACATGTTTGAGATGAGGGAGTTCAAGACAGTTATTGGTGGCATGCCCAACAACATCACATAAAGCACATGGTGGAGTAGGATTTGGAGGCTTAGGTGGAGCTAGAGTTGTTTGGGGAGCCTTGTCCTTAGGTTCCTTCTTTTGGCTTTTCCCCCCTTACCAGATGCTTTCGCAATAGGATTGGGTTCTTGTTGAGGTTGTTGTCGAACTGAAGCAAAGGAAGGGGTCATAGTGACTGGTTGGACCGGGGTCAAGTAGTATATGGTTTGAGTTGATCTGGTGGAGTGTTTGTAGGGGTATTGATGTACCAAATAGGGATCCCCAAGGTCATATTTGGTAAACTCAACGTAGCCATGACATGAACATAAAAGACTCTTGATGGGGGAGCTAAAAATGGTATCTGGACTTTAGGATAATGCCCTGATGGAACAACTCTCGGATGGTTAAGGCCTATAGGAAAAATTCTTGGTTGAAAAGGA
Source organism: Pinus albicaulis (assembly GCA_034641835.2). NCBI lineage: Eukaryota > Viridiplantae > Streptophyta > Pinopsida > Pinales > Pinaceae > Pinus > Pinus albicaulis. Next base: position 355,415,485 of record CM076570.1, on the reverse strand, counting down.
TGAGGAGAGACATCAACAGAAGGAGAAGTTCCTTGAGGATTAGGTCTTGATGTCTAGGTTGAGTGAATAACAGTAGGTTGTGAAGACGTTGGCTGCTGGATATGCGTACCAAACCATTTGTAACTAGCCTGTGATGCTTGCAACATGCAAACACTGGACAAGATGGGCTCAAAAGGGGTAGGTGTTGGACCATAGTGTGCACCAAGAAATGTGGAATCTTTTTAGACTCCTGGAGAGACATTGGTGAGAGGCAAGAGAGGTTGATTTTCGATCATCGATGAGATGGTAGACTGGGGTGATGTCTGAGATTTTAGATCGTAATATGTCAACTGATCGACGGTGACGATATTTCCATTATGGGTAAATCACATCTTACGATGGACCGAAGGGCGACCATTGACATCTCATCAGAGTAGTTACTAGCCAAAATTAAATTGTAATCCAAGGGGTCATCGATGACTTCTATTTCAATACAAATGATATTTCCCGCAACTGTGACAGGACAATTGTGATACGTGCCAAGGGGATGTGGAGGGTGACCATCCCAAGCACATAAAGTGATGGTGGATGGGGAAAAATCAGGTGACCCAAGTTGTTTCCAAACACTGCAGACATCACACATGTGGATGCACCTTCATCTATGATACACCATTGAACATTGGCATTTCTAATGGTGACTGGTATTTGGAAAGAAACTGATGAGGGGAGAGGGGGATGTTCTGACTTGTCAACATCAAATATGATCAAGCGATCATCTGAAGGGTACAAAATGCCCAGAACATATAGTAGATCTTTTCATTGGGATGGGAAGTTATAGAGAACTTCCAGTGTCGACATGGCGATAGGAGATTGCGCCAAGTCATCTACTATGTTGTATGTGTGGGCAGCTTTGGCTGAAGCAACATTACAATGCAATGGCCCTTTGGGGATATTTGGTATGACCTCTAGCTTAGGTTGAGGGATATGAAAGGGACCATTTGGTGTCGAAATAGTCTCAATGGACCTGTTGGTTGTTGAAATTCCACAATAAAATGCACACACACTAGTGTGGGATCACAGCTCACACAGTGATGGATCCTAGTGACACATTGCTATGAAACCAAATCTAGAAATAGAAGAAGAGAGAGATCAACGCCTTAGAAATCAGCCACTTCGAGGGGGAAACCTCCAATACATTACATAAATGAACAATTCTTGGATGATACAAATGAAAAAAACCTCCTTATATTTATAAAAGTCCATGGGCCCACAATATAATCCTAGCCAACCTAACAATAAAAATGTGAGGGCACAATAATAACAATATTGGAGTTATAGGGGTACAATAATAATAATAATAATAAGGGGGATAGACTAATAACAATAAGGGGCTAAACTAGTAATATAGGGACCTAACATTCCCCTCTCCTTCAAAAAATGTTGTCCCCAACACTTGAGTAGCTCTGAGTGCTTCTGTATAAAATTCTCATCCTCCCATGTAGAATCTTCAGTGGGCAAGTTCTTCCACTTGATGAGATACTCTGAAATTGATCGATTTTGTAGTTGTCAAGTTCTTGTTTCCGTGACTGCTTCAGGTTCCAATATGGTTTTTCCTTCCTCATCAAGTTCTGGCAATATTGTTTGAACTGGAAGTTTGTCCCCTATAACCTTTTTTAAGCATGAAACATGGAAAACTGGATGCACTCGCGAAGAAGCAGGTAGCTCCAATTTGTACTCCATAGTACCAATATTTTGCAACACCTCGTAAGGACCAGTGTACTTTGGCGATACTTTATTATACTTCTTAGCTTGCTTGAGGTAAATTTATTTGTATGGTTGTAGCCGTAAAAACACCTAATCTCCTAAATCAAAAATTCTCTCACTGCGATGTTGATCTGCCTGTTATTTCATTCGATTTTGTCCCAAATTTAGGTTATCCTTTAAGAGTTGGAGAACTGCTTGTCGATGTTCGATGTGATATTGCACTGCTTGAACCCTAGAATTTTCCCTTAAAGAATATGTGATGGACGGTAGATGATATCCATAAAGTGCCATAAATGGGGTCATTTTTGTTGTAGTATGGAAGGAAGTGTTATAACACCATTCAGTGAGAGGTCACCACCTGATCCATTGTGTTTTTTTATCAGATACAAAACAACAAAGATATACTTCCAAAAAAAATTTCACTATCTCAGTTTGACCATCGGATTGAGGATGATAAGATGAGCTATGAGCTAGTTGAGTACCCAAACAAGAAAATAATTCCGTCCAAAAATTTCCTGTGAAAATGGGATCTCTGTCACTTACAATAATCTTCGGGTTTCCATGTAGCTTTTGAATTGTTTGCATAAATTCCGTAGCAACTGTACTTGCTTTAAATGGATGAGATAATGCACAAAAGTGTGCATACTTGGTAAGTCTATCAACTACCACCATGATGACACTCCTTCCTTCGGACTTAGGTAAACCCGTGATAAAATCCATTGAAACCCCCTCCCAATGTTGACTTGGAATAGATAAAGGTTGTAGCAGACCCGTGGTCTTAATTGTCTCAACTTTATGTTAATCGCAAACCAAAAATTCCTCCATGAGATTTTGAATATTAGATTTAAGGCCATCCCAAAAAAAATGTTTCTTCACCATGTGGTAAGTTTTTAAAAATCCTAAGTGTCCTCTTATGAGAGAGTTGTGCAATTCCAAAAGAATATTTTTTTTAGTTGGGAATTGTTACAAATATATGAGCGATCTTCGTACCATAAGGAATCATTTTTCCAAATAAATTTCGACGTATGTACTAGGACTCACGCAACTTTTGAATGAGTGTCCACACTTCTTCGTCCTTCTTCCATTCATCTCTTGCTTCGGTTATCCAATCTGGTTGGATAATAGAAATTGCACAAATCAATCCTTCCACCTCTTCATTCTTTCTTAAGAGTGCATCCGCAACAACATTTAGCTTCCCTTTTTTGTATATTATTTCAAAGTCATAACTCAACATCTTTGTGACCCATTTTTGCTGCTCTTTTGAAGATAGTCTTTGTTCTAAAAAGTGTTTAAGACTATCATGATTAGTTTTTACCTTGAAATGTCTTCCCATTAGGTAAGTTCTCCATTTCTTTAGTGCATGCAGTAATACAATATTTCTTGGACATAAATAGTCAGAAATACTTTCCTTTGATTGGACGACTTTCAAAAGCAATGGGTCTTCCTTCCTGCATTAAAACAACACCAATTCCATTTCCCGAGGCATCACATTCCACAATAAAGGTTTTTGTGAAGTCTGGCATAGCTAAGACCAGTGCTAGGCACATTGCCTCTTTAAGATGTTCAAAGGCCTTAGTTGCTTCAGGAGTCCATGAAAATTCATCTTTATTCAATAATGTTGTTAGAGGTGCTGCTATTCTCCCATAATTATTAACAAACTTGCGATAATACCCTGTTAAATCGATAAATCCTCGCAACTTATTTATGGTTGTGGGGACTTTTCATTCCTTAATGGAATTAATTTTGTTAGGGTCTACCTTAACACCCTCGTGAGATACAATATGACCCAAATATTTCACCTCTTTTACTCCAAAGAAACATTTGGATGATTTTGCATATAATTGTTTCTCCTGCAATAGTTTGAGCACGCTATCAACATGTTGAACATGATCCTTCCAAGACCTATTGTAGATTAGTATATCATCAAAAAATACTAGCTCAAATATTCTAAGGAAGAGTTTGAAAATGGAATTCATCAACCCTTGAAATGTATAAGGTGCATTGGTAAGGCCAAAAGGCATGACCAAAAATTCATAATGACCCTCATGAGTTCAAATGTTGTTTTTGGAATATCTTCAGTCTTCATTATAATTTGATGATATCTTGAATGAAGATCCAACTTGGTAAAATAAATTGCTCCATGTAATTCATCCAATAATTCATCAATCACAGCAATGGGAAATTTATCTTTAATGGTGAGCTGATTGAGCTCCCTATAATCCGGACACATGCGCCATGATCCATCCTTCTTGTGCACCAATACTACTGGAGCAGAGAAAGAACTTTGATTAGGTTGAATTATACCGGCCTCTAACATTTCTGCAATTATACGTTCAATTTCGTTCTTTTGGACATAAGGATATTTATAAGGCCTGATGTTTTGAGGAACACTTCTTGAAATCAAATGAATAGCATGATCATGATCACAAATAGGTGGGAGTCCTTTGGGAGTTTCAAACACCTTGGAATGATTGTCCAAGGATTTTTGGAGATCTGCAAAAATAGATGATTTTGATGTTGGAACTTCTAGTGAGCATAATTGTGAAATTATGCCTCGTTGTTCTTTGTTCAGAAGATTTGTCATGAAATTAGAGCTTATTATCTTTCCCGGATTCCCCGCGATACCCCGTAATTCGACTTCTTTTCCTTCTGAAAAAAATTTCAAGAAAATTTCTTGAAAATTAAAAGCTACAGTCCGCAAAGATTGTAACCATTGTACTCCTAGTACAACATTAGCACCTCCCATAGGAATGGAAAGCATTGGACTATTCAATACATATTCCCCCATGGTTAGCTTGATATTATGGAATTTTCCAGAGAAATTTATAGTTCCTCCATTTGCAACCATCACTTGACATTGTGGTGTTGGGTATAGGAAAAAATTCAATTCCTTGGCTACCTTACAATGAATAAATTTATAGGTACTACCCAAATCAATCAACACTATTACCTTTTTCTTCTTGATATGTCCTTCTATCTTGAGAGTTTGAGGAGTGGTAATTCCTACCAATGAATTACATGATATGGTCGAACTCATTTCTTCCTCTTCTAGAGTTGGTTCTTGGTGTATATCCTCTTCTTTTGAAGATTCTTGTTCATTTTCTTCTTCCTCTTCACAATCTATGTAAAATAATTTATTCTCAGCACACTTGTGGCCTTCAGTGTATTTGCTATCAAAACTATAGCAAATCCATTTTGCTATTTTTTCTTCCAATTGTTGGGATGTCAACCTTGTAGGTTGTGGAAGTCTAGGAGTAGCAACACTTCCATCTTTATATATGTGAGTGGTAGGCTTCATTGTTGCCATAATTTTACATTCAATTTTTCTTGACAACCTGAATGCCTTTTCCAATGAATTAGGTTCCCAAACATGAACTTCATGTTGGATGTTATCCTTTAAAGTCCCTATGAAGACATCAATCCTATGTTCCTCTGGAATATAAGTTACCCTTATATTCAATTTTTGGAAGTCCTCAATGTGCTCTGCCACTAAACCCTTTTGTTTGAGATTTATCAATTGGCTAAAGAAGGTGTTGCTTTTTGTATCCTCATAATGTGCTATCATTTCCTCCGTAAAAATTGACTAAGTGACAATTTTTTTACGGGAGAAAAGCCATCAATACCATACAAATGTATTTTTTTCTAAATGTAAAGCTACAATGCGTACATTTTGTGTGTTTTTCACATTATTGAGATCAAAATATTGATCCATCTGTAGTATCCATGTTACGGGATCCTTGCCATCAAACTTCCTCATATCCGTCTTTGGAATATGGTGGTTCTTCCATCCAACATTAGAGTTTATGAAATCATGATTAACATTTATTTTGTTCTCATCATGAGTTTCCTCTACTATTTTTTTCACCATTAGGAAACATTTATTGTATCAAATTTTCCAAACCTTCGATGTCTACTTTTATATCATTCTTCATGTTTTCCATTTTTTCATCGATCTTAGCTTCCATTTCATCCATCTTAGATTCCATTCCATCCATCTTAGCTTCCATGCCTACTTCCATGCCTTCCATCTTAGCTTCCATGCCTTTCTTCAAACCATCCATCTTAGTTTCCTCTCCTTTCTTCAAAACTTCCATTTCATTTTTTGTTGCTCTTTGCGATAGCGAAATTTGGTGCACTTGCTCTTGTAATTTTGATATCTCATGTTGTGTTTCTTCATCTTCATGAGTCATAATAGAGCCTTATGAAGGCTTAATGAGTGTTTAATTATTTTTAGGGGCCATTTTAGAACCCAATACTGATATCTATTCTTCAATATGCCCTTGGAATAAATTCAAACTATTTTTTTTTAAACGAGACTTATGTAATTCGAAAAAGATACACACATTTTTCTTTCTTTTAAGGAGCTCGATATTGAAAATGAAATATCTCTATGATTTCGGATCTTCAATATCTGAAATTTGGCCCTGAAGTATCCCTATGAATCATCTTGCGAATCCCATAGGTCTAACTTGATTTGGATTCTTCAAGGCAAAGTTATGCCCAATCTCCCACGATGACCTAATTATGGACTAGTTCAGTAGAGCGAACATGTACGACTTGCCACATGTCACTATTTCCTCCTTCAACTCTGAAATTGATATACTGAAAACTACCTTCTGTGTAATTGCAGTCACTTTTTACAGAATCTCAATATGATGCTCAAAGAGAGAGTTATGAAGTTTTTCCCATGGTCACCTCTTTGAGATGAAATTCAGGAGCCTAAAACAATCCTAAATTCTACAGATCATATCTACAAAAATGTTGCAGACCAAGATCTGAAATTTTTATGGGAGGTTCTTCAGGATTTCAGCTTCGCTCTGTGAAAATTTTAGCTTCTTAAAACTCGTATAAAAATATTTATAGCGAAAATTTAGTGATGGCATGTTTAGGTTAAATTCAGGAGCCTGCAAAACTCCCTAAATTTCATAGATAATATCTCTGCAAATATTGCGAACCAAGCTCTGAAATTTTGCAATGATGTTCCTCAGGAGTTTGACTTCGCACTCTAAAAATTTCAGCGTTTGAACCTTCGTAGAAAACAAGTTATAGCGAAAATTCCACAATGACCTGTTTGGAGCAGCGAAAACCTATAATCCAAAGCTCTAATACCAAATGTTATGAAACCAACTCCAGAAATAGAAGAAGAGAGAGATAAATGCCTTAGAAACCAGCAAATTCTAGTGGGAAACCTCTAATACATTACATAAATGAACAATTCTTGGATGATACAAATGACCAAAACCTCCTTCTATATATAGGAGTCCATGGGCCCACAATATAATCCTAGCCGACCTAATAATGACAATGTAAGGGCACAATAATAACAATATTGGGGTTACAGGGGTACAATAATAACAATAAGGGAGCTACACTAATAAAAATAAGGGGCTAAACTAGTAATATAGGGACCTAACACACATTAGTGTGCAACCATTTTTTAAATAATTTGGAAAATTAATTGCAATCTTATCTCATAACAACTTGTAACAGTTATCTAAGTGTGATAGACTTATTTAGCTTAATAATTTCGAGTTGAGGGTCAAAGTATATTCATGTAGAGTGATTATATTATTAACATGGTCCAGTTGTAGTTGTAGCACTAGTGTAATATGAGTGGGACCAGTGAAATCACATTAATTGAGTTAAAATCACTTTAACTAGTTCTAACTATTTGACTAGCTAGTGGAAGATCAAGTGAATTAAAATAGATTTAATTTACCAGCAATGATCTACCAAGTAACTGATGATTCACTATTTATAGTTGCATGCATGTCAATTCTGGTGGAGACCCAGTTGAGAGAAAGGTTCAAGGCAAGTAAACTATCAGTTGTAGTTTTATCAAACTTCCCAGATGCAGTTATATAACCACATGAATCCCATGATGAATTACACAACCAAGGAAGAATGAATTTCTTATTTAATAGGGGTTTAATTCTCTAGGGATTGCGTAAGTCTGGTAGGCTGAGGGTAGGCTAATAATTGGCTATGTGTTTGTCCAATTTTTCCTAGATTAGTGTGAAGCAATTGGTAGAGTGTATGTGGTTGTGGTGAGCACAAATACATTATATTGTTTCATGATTCCTTGCTTGATTATACAATAATGATGGAGCGTTTTTTAGCAGTTTCTTTCCCCAGGAAAATATTGTGTTGTGATTTTGATTTACTTATTTCTCTTACTTGCATGTGATTGAGAGACCATGTTTTATATTCTGAAAATATTGTAGAAGGATTCAATATCTTTTTTTAGTACATTACATGATCGGATTGAATCCATTGGTGTAATTTATACATTTTTTTGGGACTCAGTTGCAGATGTAGCAGGTTACTTGTCATACTGGAGCGACCAGGTTTGGAGGTTAACTTGCGTGGTATTGACCTTGTTAGAGTTCATCATGAGAATCTGGTAATTAGGGTGACCATACTACTGGGGTGGAGGGGCGGCATGACCTTGCGGATGTTGGGCAGTGAGGTATTGTTGCTAATGGAAAGGATTAGAGAGCACAACCGGTTTACGTGGAGAAATAGCATGAAGAAGTGACACAATGGGTTGTTGTCCTCTAGAAGCTGCTTTGGCATCCCACATTTGATGCATTTGGTGTGAAAGGGTACAATCGTGTGTGTAAAGTCCATATGCACCAAAACATTCACAAGGCTTATTCATACGAATATCCTTATTCTGCTTGGACTGATCACCTTGGTGTTGGGTTTTAGTATTTGGCTAGTTCTCGTGGAGCACATTCGGTTGAGTACCTTGGTGACCCTGGTTACCCTACGTTTGTTGGTTTTGGTTTCATTTTCCCTTATTATTTTTCTTCAAATTTGGGGGATGGTTCATGCTCTCCTGAGCATACACTTGACCTTAAGGAGGAGGTTTTTATTGTGGCAGAGGTTGAGAAGGCATGGGAGGCTGAGGCGCTAATGCCTAAGGGGCTAGATCACTTGGTGGTGCATAAGGATAACAAGGATATGGGGAAATTTTTTCATAAATAGGTCAAGCAATAGATGGCCCTCTCAACTGTTGATGTGGTTGGGAAAATGCATAATATGTGCTTTGGCTGGGATACAAGTTTCCTGGAGGAGGGGGATAAGTGTTGGAGGAATGTGTCCCCTCCTGAGGGTGACCAAAACTCATCTTAGGAGGAGCATATGGTGATGGGTGTGAAATGGATCCAATGATACCATTAGCAACATGAGATGCCCCCGTTGCATTGAAACCACTAACTCTACGAAGATCTGGTAAAATGATATAAACATAACCTGATTGGGCATAAATCGAGTAATTTTTTAAGGCTATATAGAGAGCTTCTTCCTCGGTCTGAGGAAAGTGAGATACAACATACTTTCTTATGGGTGCTAAGATAATTCTAAGAAAATAATCCATATAGACATGGTCATTAAATGTAGGAGCTCTACACATATGGAGTAACTGGAAATATGACATAAACTCCTTAGAAAGAGTTATAAAATTGGAATGATATGCGAAGGGTTGGTTGATATACCACTTTGCATCATCTCCAGTGAGTGTGTGTTGGAAAAATCGAAGACATATGGAGTCATCGGTAATGGAGTTGGATGAACACCACATGTGAAAGGAGCGAACGTGATTGGTGGGGTCTTCTCCAGTGTTTCCCTCAAACTTAGGGATGTCATAAGGAATTTTGGTTGGCATATTTAGCCAAATATCATCATGGAGAATGAGATCGTTGATTAACTGGTTAAAATATGGGAAACTTAGACCAAACATAAAGGGGATCAATGGAGTGGCAGAGACCGTTGCTGTAGCGGTTCCGCTAGTGGTATTACCCAGGTTGGGATTCAGGTTACCACCTTGACTTCCTGAACCTACATTGGTGCCTCACATGGTGGTGGTACGAGGTTGAGAAGATTCAGAATCAGAGGAAGAAGTCATTGACTCAGTAGAAGCAGAGTCGAAAGAGGGAATTGACGGAGGACTAGGGGGATTAACTTGAACCCAACGAGACAGAGTAATATGTCCTAACAAAAATTGAGTATGGAGACATCAGAGTCTCCACAAAAATCACCTAGGGGGCGCAATGATTTGAATACATAGATGACATTGAAGGCTAAATAATGATAGAGACAAAATAGTAACAAAGAGCAAGAAAAGACCTAGTGAAGTGGTTCCAAGTGTAAACTAACTATTCTATGAGCTACTCTAATGCAAGCAAGCACATCCTATCAAAAGAAAAAATACCTCTAGCCTAAAGGTTTTATAAATCCTCAAACAAGCCTAGAATCTACTATTTTAAATGGCATTTCAAAGAACTTAGAGCTCACAAGATCTCATCCCTGCAATGCACAGCCACCCAGAGAAAGGTAGGGTAGAGAATTAATTGCTTCCCATAGCTAGTCCTATAATGAGTTTTCCTAAGATATGCCACTAAGGTTACCTTCGTCCAATGGGTGTGGTCGAGTCTTGAGCTTCTTGGTAAATCATACAATGCACATAATTCCCTACCATGGGTTGGGTAGCCTTGAGGAGAACCGCTCACATGATGTCCTAGCCTAACCCCCTCTGAAATGGGTTTTTGACACACTCCAGCTTTGATCGTGGGATCGTGAAGGATTTTAAGCTCCCTATTAACTCAAATTTATTTGTCTCAATGTATGTGATCAATGGGTGTTATTGGAAGCATGTCCCACCGATCCTACACTTAACTACAAATATTGTTTTGGCCCTAATTCCCAAGTGGGCTTAATCTACGTGAGTTATATTTATTAAGTGGCATGTTTAAGTCTTGGCTTTGTGGCTTGAACCAAGATCTCGTTCACTTTAGGTGTGAGTGTGTGAAAATAAGTGTGTATTGTGGATGAGTTAATTACGCACGTTTTATGATGATGCCAAAAGGCCACTGAAATAAAATGCTGAAAAATGTAAATAAAAATGAAATAATGGTAGTAAAATAAATAGTAAATCAAGCATAAAACCCACCCAAACAAGGCTTCCAAATAGAAATACTACGAGAGACAAACATGAAACTCAAAACACACTAAAAAGGTAACAAGATCTAATTTCTATGGGAATAGGATCTATTGAATCTATACTACTGATAATGGTGTAGAAAACAACAAAAAAAAGAGGGGAAAAAAGATGCAAAAGATAGGACAAAAGCTTTAGAACCTAGGGAAAACAATCAGACCCTAAGGGGGAAGGCCAAAAAAAACTCAAGAGTGAGTTTTGGATGCTAAAAAAAACCTATCTTAAAGTTCTACAAAGAAAATGGATCATACACTGAAACAATGGCTGAAAGTACTGAAAATCTCAAACTACCTACTCATATTAACCCTTCCTAAAAATGCGAAAGTGTATTGAAACCCTAAGGGGTTTATTTATACTTCAAAGAGACAAATTGAGAATATTCAATCCTAAGAAGGTCTGAAACAGTGGTCAAACAACCCAAAAAAATGCTCTCGGCAAACCCTGAAACTTTCAGAATAAATTGTCAGAAAAATTTTGAATCACAAGTTCTGACCTAAAAATAGAGGATAACGCAACTTTTGAGGTCGAAAGTGTGATATGAAGAGGAAATATTAGTTTTTTGGCTGAAAAGTGTGATTTCCTTCCACATTTATTGATCGATAGGTCTTAGACAGATTTGATGTCTCTTGTTCGGCTGCCACCTGTGTTCTACGGAAAACACCAGAAAATTATTAGAACTTGGAATTTTAACTAAATAAGGGAATAAAAGCTAGAAATTGACATCAAGAGACTGAAAATAAAATACTGAAGAAAAACCCTGATTGCTGAAGATGTTGGTCACCCAGGAATCTGAATTACACCGGTGGAGTCGCCATTTGTTAGCATAAAATATTTTGGAAGGTGTACCAAAAAGGATTTACTTAAGCCATGAGTGACTAGTGGCCCTAACAACAGATATGGTCATTTAATTAATCCAATATGCAATAGAAAATTAGAATAAACCTACAAAAGAATAAATCTATGCAGAAGAAGATGTTAAACAACAAAAAGATTAACTAGTGTAAATCCCCAAACCATGGACAAATAAAATTGAAAGAATGAAAAATATTATTCTTATTGTGTTACACAAGGTGAAGGAAACTTGTAGAAGGTCCCCCTCAAATGGTATTGGTCCTTTGGTTGTCCTCTATGCTTCAATTTTCTGAATCTCTCTCTCTTTGATGTATGAAACCAAAAAGTATGTGTTGAACTCGGGTGGGAGCTCAATGGAAAAAATAAAATAATAATGATGATGGAAAATGATCATGGTGAGGAATGGATGGAAAACCCTCTTATTTATAACAAAATATTGGGTTATTCTCGAAAATGGAAAACAATAAAATATTATTAACTAAAACCTAGATCTAACCGCTTGGAATATTTTATTATATTTTTTGGAGGGAAAATATATTTAAATTGGTTAAATACCTTTATTTAGAAATAATAAACAAACAAATGATTTATTTATTATTTCAAGGATGTGGTTAAAGAATAATAAACAAATTATGATTTGTTTAATCATTCCTAGGTGATTTAGTCAAATTTGACAAGGAATATTAACTAAATAATGATTTAATTAATTATTCCTAGAGGAAACTCAAATAAATAATGATTTATTTAATTATTCCTCATGAGGTTTCTTGTTTTAATTTGAAATAATTTAATAAAATATGGTTTATCAAATTATTTCCTATAGTGAAAGCAATTTTACTATGCTAGAAATTGTCTTACATGGTGTATATCAATCCACCTAGTTAGAAATGGCTAGGTGATTATGTTTTGGTGATAACAAGTGACTTGACAGTTTGAAACTAGGAAGAAGACTTAAACACTTTTCAAAACATCAAGCGACCATGGCATAACCATAGGGCAGCATATCATAAGATCCTCAGTAGGCTTCAAAATTCAAGCGTGATCGAAATTTTGGAGGGTTTTGATCGTAGCGACAACACTTGGCAACACACTAGTAGAACTCCACCTTCTTTGTTAGGCTTAATTCGCCAAGCGTAAGGTCTCAACCTTTCAGGAAGTATTGATTCATATTGTAGATTACCTTGGCTCCCCTACTTAATCCAGTTAGATATGTAGTACCTTGCATTCCCTTACTCTGTTAAACACATATCAAGGTGTGTCAAACCAAAATTGTTTCAATATAGGAAAGGGTAATATGTGCGATGATTTTAAGATATTCAGAGTATGAATTTCATCTCTAGTATTTCTCCACTTCCATCAGGCCTGGTCATTACCCTTGCGGAGTCACTACATGAGCACAAGCATTAATTCATTTCTAGTGAGCGTTGATAGTACCTAGGCGAAGTCACTATAGGAGCACAAGAATTTCTTCGTTGCCAATGAGCCTAGACAATACCCTGACGAAGTCACTTTCTTCACCTCCTTGTGCAAGAAGCCTTTCTCTTATTTCACCCTTATTTATTTATTTAATAGAATTGTGCTTCAACACTTATTATTTTCAATGGGCAAGAGAGGGATCCCGAATAATTGAGAGCAGTGGAGGTTTCCCCTTCCGATAAGTATTTTTATAACCTCTTATATTGGTTTTCTCGCTAATTTATTTCCCCTTATCCCTTCTCTACCTGATTGGATTGACAAGAAAAACTTTGTTTACTTACAATACTGAGTTGAGGAATGAGTATCCTAGAATAGATACGAGCTTTATAGTTTGACCAAAGGCTTTCCGTTTGAGTGGATTATATATTCCATTCAGACATCATTGACTTTAAAGATATAAAAACCCAATATAGATAAGAGGTAACATATTAAGCAAGCATTGTCCATCATCACAATTTCTGTTTTCAAGTTTTTCCACACGTGTTTTGAGCCAAATAGGAGCATATTTCATGCAAAATATTATTGAATAAATCAAAAATAAAATACATGAAAAAACAATGAAACAAATCCAAAATTACCAAGAAAATGGAAGAAAATCATAAAACAACATGAAAAGTATACAACAAGAAAACAAGTAAAAGCAAAGACTCGATGGATTGTAGATAGAAGGTGGATGCAATGCAAGGGAGAATAAATGCAACTAAGCCTACTCCTAACCTAATCAGCTAGAAGGTCAGGGCCGAGTCTAATGATATTTCTAATGTAACCATTATTGTTCCTGACCTGCAACCAAAAATATATGAGCAATTAAAAGTAATATAAAATAATGTGCAATGGAAAATATAAGAATTTTGAAAACTTGCACAACTGACTGAAGATATTGTTTAAAAATAATAATTTTCCATACTAAGCAGTTTAATCTTGTTTTGAACTTTACCTTGCTGTTGAAATGTCAATTATACAAACCTTGCAGACTTCTTGTTAATACACATTCATCTTTTTTTCAATTTCTCACAAATGTCAAAAAATATTGAAACTTGTTATTTGCAATGAAGCTTTCCAGGTAAGGTTGCTCTAACCATTCAACAATTGGATCGTGATATTCATAACAACCAATGTGAATACCTTTCGAGTGATGAGAAGGTAAATTCTTAGTTAAAAAATTCAAATGACAAAGAGAATCCGGCCTAGTATAATAATCACATTGGTCGACTAACATATAAGATCCTAGAGTATTTATTAGTTCCCTTTGTATCCAATTACATGCAAAATCAGTAATATGAAAGCTTAGGGCATTTAAAACAATTCTTGACATTGTAAATCCAAGAAACCAATTATGATAATGAGTTGAAAAGATATTAGAAAAATGTGTCAAATAAAACCTTGTACTAACAAAAGGGTTTTGGTCGGATGAATGGTTGAAGAAATTTCACTTAATCCATAAAAGGAAATGTGCCATGGGGATTATTAGCTTCAAAATGTGCACAAAGAGATAATAATATGATCGAATTCAAAAGAGTTTAATAAAGAAAAATCCTTGAACCCAAAATGTCTGTTATCTTGATAATCACAATGATAGGTCCTAAGGTTGTAACGATCTGTAAAAGATGTGATTTCCAACCTTTGGTCTATGACAAGGGGCTGACATGAAAAGGAACTAAACAAACAAGAATATTTCATCTGATTAGAATCTATATCTTAAATATCCACCTGAAAATATCACAAGTCCTCTAAGAATGAACTCATAACCAGTGGATGAATTTTAAGGATAGAATTATGCATGAAAATATGGATCCAATTTATTTTAGAGATATCAATAGGATTGCGAGGACCTGACATAACAATAAACGAGGGATGAAGTGCCTAGAATTCATGATAGCTCTTAGAAATTTCTGATGGCGGATCATCAAATCTGGGTGTCTTGGAAAAATCAACATGTAAAAATGCACCACTATAAACAGATGTATCAATGAAAACACTACTAATTCCACTAGTGTGATCATATTTAAGATTAAACACATCATATTCTTGATGGATAGGAAATTGAGATACATCAACTAGAAAAATACCTTGATCATTCAGGGTTGGAACATCCTCCTCCTGACTTACTAAATATTTATAATTAAATAAATCAAGAATAATAGATTCAAAATTTTCATCCTCTGATTGTAGTATCACACCATCTTGTACCTTATTGAAACCATTATTTTTCAGATAAAGATCAAAAGAATTTATGGGGGATGTTGGTGTGAAAAAATTATCAAACATATCTAGGTACAATGAATAGTGTGCTAGAGATGAAGAAGGATTGAAAGACTTAGAAGGAGAAGAAATAGTTGCACTTAAATTAGATTGGTATTGAAATAACAATGGATCAAAATCATTGTCATCAATATAATAGTCAAATATAGGCATACCAATATAATATTCATAATGACCAAGATCTTCCAAATATTCAAAACTCTGAAAACTTACCCTTTCATATTTGACATCTAAATATGTATGAATTAAACAAGATTCAGGATCATTATGAATTAAAAGAGCATCCAAATTCATAAATTGAGATTGTAAACTATGAAGAGAAAATTATGAATCAATACCTTGAAAATACGAGCCCTCATAAGAAGAGAAGATGTCATCCGATATACTTGGATATTCACCACGATATGTGTTAATGGAAAGAGATATTTCATGGTGATGGTTATCCAAAATATCAACTTGAATACGAGGTTCAATGTCACTTGATAGGTTATCAAGATTAAAATATTGGAGATTGACTGGAAAAGTAAAATTATCATTTTGAAATAGGGAGGAAAGATAAGACATATCCTCAACACTTTTCTCCTCTACATGTGAAATACAACTACCTCATTCTTGATTACCACTTAAAAAATAGGTTGAACATCATTAAAATTTGAATTAGGTGAAACTAGTGGATCATGAAACATAGGTGGTATAGGTTTCATAGCATATCCAGAGATAATTGAGTTTTCATTTGGATAATATTCAAGATTGGACTTACATGCATTAATATGATCTTGAAAACCCAGGGGATCAACTTTCACTTTGGGCTCCATGCAATTTCTCAACCATTCTGAGTTTTCCTCAATAAAATGTGGATATAAGAATTGGAGGGTGGTTGAAAGGAAAAATCAACAGTTTGATTTTCATATTTCCCAAATTTAACATAATCACCGGTGGGCACCCAAATTGGTACTAGAAAAGGAGGAGGACAAGGAACAAAAGGAGGAATAGGTTCCTCCTTGTAAGTTTGAGGTATCCCATTATTAGAAAACGTTTGGGAGTAATAATCATCCGAGGGTTCATATTCAAAATATATCAAATAAAGTAGAATCATTTATGAAATTTATCCATAATAAAATATGAATCAATAAATCCCTCAAGAAATTCACACCAAAGGTGAAGAAACCGAATACGAAATTCCTCTGCAGATTCACTAGGTTCCATTATAATAAAATCAATTCTATCACATACATATTGATAATCATACTTGTCAAAATATTCACGAAGCTCCTTAACATGTTGCTTGAGTGAATGAACATAAGATAACATATACATAACCCTCAACATATAACATAAGATATCATATACATATAACATATAACATATAATATAACCCTTGAACAAGAAAGTAAGTTGACATTGTGAAACACTGATTGCAATGTGTAAAAGGAGACCTTCACGATGGGGGTAGTAAAAAGTGAGCCTTTATAAGGAATTAATAGTACTAACCTAAGAGATACACATGAGAAAATAAAGAATCGTGAGTTATCTAATGAAAATCTCACACAGCCATAACTATCGTTAAACCACATACAACTCACTTTCAATAAGATAAGTATTGGGACCACTAAAATAGTTCAATTTTTTTAGTACATATGAATGAAACATGTATAGAAAACATACAAAGAGTAGTCCTAATACATTTTACAATACATGCATGAAAATGTGTTGACTCATCAAGCTTCAATTATAAGGTGAAGGATCCAAGTACACAATCACGAAAATGAGACACTAGTTCCAATAGTGGAACATTAAGTCACTTTTTGCTTCTCCAAAGAATAGTTTTCTCTCCTATGCCAAGTAGAGAAGCGAGGACTATCTCTTCTAAGATTAAGCCTCCAAAATCCTTTTTCTTGAGTTATGAGGTTGCTTTTATAACAAGGGGGATGAACTTTCATATCCCATGAATCTTGAATTACCTTCATGACTATTAAACTTCTAATGTTTCCTTTGGACTTCTAAACAACACTTTAACTTCTAATGACTTTTGGACATCTCCTAAAGACATTTTGTCCATAAATGAAAAAGTGACTTTTCATATTCCACATATGACTCTTGGACTTATACACATTACATTTTTTCATTTTCTTGAGAATACATCATTACATTCCACATAATGATGTGGCATGACATATAGACACATATTGATCATTATGATGACACTTTTACAAATTACAACTTGACAATGATGACATGGAATTCATGATGCGGTGGAAATTCCAAGTTGTCTTCCTTGTTGATTCATCTTTCATTATTGATGATATATTTGATTTATGCTTCGTCTTCATGAAGGATATGATTTGTTCTTCATCTTCACCCTCCAAAGGGTATTTGATCAATATCAGAATCTCCTGATTCATCATGCAATGTATTCTTTCTATCTAGGTCCATGATCTACTTCATGTCTCCATGATAGTAATTTTTTTTCTCTGTAGGTGTTTCTTTATTATTTCTCCTTGCTATCTTCTCTTGATCATCACCTTGTCATTTTAGGAAGGTGATCTTACCAATGAAAATCATTCATGACGAGGAAAAAGCAATCTAAAAACATTTATTATATCACTACCTAGCTCATGGAATGATATAATCATGAGAGGCCCATGAGATGGTTATAAGAAGAAGGCTTGATCAAGAGGGCATAGTTAAAATCATCAGGGCTCACACAAGGCCTTCAATGTGCACTTGTGCACCCAAGGACATGAGAGATAACTAAAGGGTGCAAGGGTGCACTTTGAAGAGATGATGGAGTGAGTATTCAAGCCTTTGAGCCTTCAAGATGTGTTTATATGCTCAAAGAGAATAAGATGGCACAAGGGCGTACTCCAAAGAGACAAATGAAAAACACTAAATCCTTGAGGATGTGCTCATCTGCTCGAAGAGAGTGCAGTTCTTCGTGCCAAAGGAGTGTGCTCAAATGGAGGCTTCAGGCTTTGTGACTATGCCATGCTTTCAAAGGGAAGGATGAAGCTTTGTGTTTCATGATTGTGCCATGTGCTCAAAGGGAATGATGAAGCTTCGTGCTTCGTGATTTCACCATTATCTCTAAGGCTTTGTTCTTTGTGAGTTCACCTCGTGCTCTAAGAGAAGAATGAAGCTTCATGATTTGTGAGTGCACCATGCGCTCTAGGAGGGCACAATTCTTCAAGTCGAAGGAGTGTGCCATGGTCCCGAAGTGTGCTATTTATCTCAAAGTGAAATTTTGAAGGAAATAGGGTCCTTATTTGTCTAGAATGCACTTTTTAGAGGAGAGAAGGTCATTGTTCTTCTAAAGTGCACTATTTCATTGAGGGAGAAAGCAAAAGGCTAGATCATTTATATGAGGAAGTATTAATACACTGTGAGAGGGAGGAGACCTTAGAAAATTCTTAGTTCATAGGCATGGGAGGAAATATATGTCAATGAGGCTCATGAATAAGCTATGCTCATTACCTACTAAGAGGGATAATGCATTTACAACTTGCATTGAGCAGGAGGACCAAGAAAGTGATCCAAAATGGCTAAGTGTGGGACCAAAAAGTAAGATAAATACATGCATCCTAACATGAATCAAACATCCACCACACACATACATGCCATCAATATAATACAATGGAATTCACATGACTCATGAACAACAATCACATCATAAAACAACAACAAGCGACACCTATTTCTAAGTGCAACACTTAGAACACAAGCTACAAAAAAAGTGTCGACTGAGACCAAAAGGTGCGCTAAGACGTAAGAATGTGTCATGTGCATATTATAATGATATAAAATATTGTATGATGTAGAATAGTGCACCATAAATAACTCCGGTGATATGCAAAGGTGTGACACATGTAGGAGTGAAAACACAAAAGCGACACCTAAGATAGGAGGAAAGAGCTTGAAAAATGTGAAGGACCTTATAAGCGACATATGATAGAGAAATGATAACATAAAAACGACACTTACTAAAGTAAAATAAAAATAAAAATAGAAATCCACAAATGTGAATGTGACACTTGTGAAAGAAAAAGTGCGCAAAAGCGAAAGTTGAGAAAAATCATCAAAATATAAGTACAATCATAACCAAAGTGAGGGGGATTGTCAATGAAAGTGAATAATAATTTTTAACATGAGTAGAAAATCACATAGGCACGGTCTTGATGGATGGTGTTATTCTTTTTCAAGGTTGGATAAAGGAAGTGTTCTCCTGAACTCATTAAAGATTCTGCATGTGGGTGCAAGTAACCTGACAATTTGAAGCTAGGAAGAAGACTTGAATGCTTTTCAAAACATCAAGTGACCATGGATTTAATGTAGGGAAAAATATCGTAAGCTCCTTAGTAAGCTCCAAAATTAAAGTGTGAGCCAAATGTTGATTGCAGCGAAAAAACATATACAAATCAATGAAGATATATTTCCAAAAATTTGTTCACTATCTCAGTTTTCCCATCAGATTGAGGATGATAAGATGAGTTATGAGCTAATTTATTACCAAGACAAGAAAATAATTGTGTCCAAAAATATCCAGTGAAAATGGGATGTCTGTCACTTAAAATAATGTTTTGGTTTCCTTATAGATTTTGAACTGTTTCTACAAATGCAGTAGCAATTGTACTGGATTTAAAAGGACAAGATAGTACACAAAAGTGTGCATATTTGGTAAGTCTATCTTCTACTGCCCGATGACACTCTTTCCTTTAGACTTGGTAAACCTATGATAAAATACATTGAGAATTCCTAAAAACACAAACTTGGAATGGCTAATTTTTGTAATAGACTGGAGGTATTAATTGTCTCAACTCTATCTTGTTGGAAAATCAAACATTCTGCCACAAACTTGTGAATATCATATTTAAGCCCATCCTAAAAAAAATTCTTAATGGCCTTATGGTAAGTTTTTAAAATATTTAATGCCCTCCTATAGGAGAGGTGTGAAATTCCAAAAGAAACTTTTGTTTGAGTTGGGATTTCTTACATAGATATAAGTGATCTATGTACCATAATGAATCATTTTTATAGATAAATGGATCATATGCACTAGGATCTTGCTGAAAATTTTGAGTGAGTGTCCAAACCTCTTCGTAATTCTTCCATTCATCCCTTAATTTAGTTATCCAATCAAGTTGGATAATAGAAATGGCATAAATAAATGCTTTCACATCCTCATCCCTTCTTGAGATCGCATCTGCAACAAAAATTTTCTTTCCTTTTTGTAGATGATTTGAAATTCATAAGCCAACATATTTGTGACCCATTTTTGTTACTCCTTTGAAGATAATCTATGTTCCAAGAAGTATTTAAGAATATCATGCTTTGTTTTTACCTTGAAGTGTCTTCCCATTAGGTAAGGACGCCATTTCTTTAGAGCATGTAGTATTTCCAACATTTACTTCTCATTAATAGGTTTGTGTAAAAACTATCCCTTGATTGGACAACTTTCAAAAAAAATGGGTCTCCTTCTTGCATTAAAACAACACCAATTCCATTTCTTGAGGCATCACATTCCACAATAAAGGTTTTTGTGAATTCTGGTGTAGTTAAGACCGGTGCTCACTGTTTTTCTTCTTTAAGATGTTCAAAGGCATCATTTTCTATTGGAGTCCAAAAAAATGTATCTTACTTCCACAATGTTGTTAGTGGTGCTAATATTTTCCCATAATTCTTAAAAAACTTGTGATAATACCCCATAAACCTGAGAAATCCTTAAAGATTCCTTAAGGTTGTGGGTATTTTCCATTCCTTTATGGATTTAATTTTTTTAGGGTCTACCTTAACACGTTCATGAGATATAATATGACCCAAATATTCCACTTCCTATACCCCACAGAAAAATTTGGAGGGTTTTGCATACAATTTTTTCTCCTCCAATAATTTGAGCACCTTGTCAACATGTTGAAGATGATCCTTCCAAGACTTGTTGTATATTACTATATCATAAAAAAATACTCACACAAATTTTGTAAGAATGGGCTTGAAAACATAATTCATAGAACCTTGAAATGTGCAAGGTGAATTAGTAATACCAAAAGGCATGACCAAAATTCATAATGACCTTCATGTGTTTTGAATGTTGTTTTCAGAATGTCTTACGTATTCATTCTAATTTATGATATCCTGAGAAAATATCTAGCTTGGTAAAGTAAATTTCTCCATGTAGTTCCTCCAACAATTCATCAATGAAAGGAATGGGAAATTTACCTTTAATAGTGAGCTTATTGAGCTATCTATAATTTAGACACGTATGCCATTATCCATCCTTCTTGTGCACCAATACCATTGGAGAAGAGAAGGAAATTTTGCTAGGTTGATTTTAACCTGCCTGTAGCATTTCTTGCAACCACACGTTGAATTTCACTGTTCCGGGCATAGGGATATCTGTAAGGTCTGATGTTTGGAGGAAAAATTTTGAGAATCAAGTGAATAGCATGATAGTGATCATGAATAGGTGGAAGACCTTTGGGAGTCTTAAATACCATGGAATGATTGTCAAGAACTCTTTTGAGATTTGGAGAAATAGATGACTTAAAAGATTGAAGATATAGTGAGCATAACTACACAATTACCCCTTGTTTTTACTTCTTCAAAATAATTTTCATTCAATTAGAGATAATTTTTTTTCCAGGTTTCCCTGCAATACCCCTAAATTAAATTTCATTTCATTCCCAAAAAAAATTCAAGGAAATTTCTTGAAAATTAAAAGTTATCGTCCTCAAAGATAGTAACCATTAAACTCCTAATATAACATCAGTACCACCCATTGGAATGGAAAGAAATGGAATATTATATACATATTACCCCATGGTTAGATTGCTATTATGGCACTTCTCTGAGTAATTTATAGTTCCTCCATTCAAAACCATCACTTGAAACTCTGGTGCTAGATATAGAAATCAATTGAACTCCTTGCCTATCTTAAAATGAATAAAATTATGGGCACTTCCTGAATCAATAAGAACTATTACCTTTTTATTCTTGATATATCCTTCTATATTGAGAGTTTGAGGAGTGGTAATTCATGCCAATGTAATAAAAGATATGGTAGGATTCATTTATTATTTTTAACCCCCCGGGTTGGTGTTTGGTGTATATCTTCTTCTTTTAATTTTTCTTTTTCCTTTTCTTCCTCCTATTCACAATCTATGTAAATTTTTTTTTTCTCAACACACTTATGTCCTTTAGTGTATTTGTTATCACAATTGTAACAAATCCCTTTTGATATTTTTTCCTCCATTTCTTGAGGTATCAACTTTGTAGATTGTGGGAGGCTAGCAATAACAACACTTCCATATTTATAGTTATGAGAGGTAGACTTCCTTGTTTCTTTCAACTTTTCTTTCCACCCCAATGACTTAGGTTCCCAAATATGAACCTCATTTTGGATGTTATACTTTAAAGTACCTATTATACATCAATCATATGCTCCTATGGAATATAATTTACCATGATATTCAACCTTTGGAAGTCCTCAATGTGCTCCCAAAATAAACCCTTTAGTTTGAGATTTATCAATTGGATAAAGAAGGTATTGTTGTTTGTATCCTCATAATGTTCTATCAATTCCTCAGTAAAAATTGTGCATTTACAAATGGTTTATGAGAACAAATACATTGATACCACACAAACTAATTGGGTTCTAAATATAAATATGCAATGTGTACCTTTTGTGTGTGTTTCACATCATGTAGATCAAATAATTGTTCCATCTGTAGTATCCATGTTACTGGATCCTTACTATCAAACTTCCTCATATCAATCTTCGAACGTGGTTGGTCTTCAAACCAAAGTTGGAGTCTCTAAAATCATGATTCACATTCTTTTTTTTTTCATCGTGAGTCTCATGGGATACATTGTCACCATTAGGAATTCTTTCTTGTAGAAAATTTGTCAAAAATTCCTTCAAACCTTCCATATATGCTTCTAAACCTTCCAGATTCTATTTTAAACCATCCTTGTCTCATTTTAAACCATCTATACCCCCTTTTAGTTCATTTTTGGTGGCTCTTTGTGAGAGAAAAATTTGTTTCACTTGGTCCTATAAAATAGATATATCATGTGTAATTTCTTCCTCTTCATCCGTCATGCTTAATGGCTGTAGATTTTTTTGTTTGGGAAGAATTTTGGAACCAATTAATGAAATTTATCCCTCAATATGCCTTTTGAATCACTTCACTGACTTTAAAAAAAAATTTATGAAAATTTAAAAATACACACCTTTTAGAGCTTGATTTTGAGCTTTCTGATAAGAAATCCCTTGAAATTGTCGTATCTCTGTGATTTGTGGTTTTTCTGATAAGAAATCCCTTGAAATTGTTGTATCTCTGTGATTAAATAAGTAGGGCCCTTCATCTGCAGTTGGTAGTCATGAGCCCCTTTATCCCCCTGGCACGGTTCCTCCGGGCCTTAGCCATTTAGGAGCCGTCCAACCTGGCCATTCCCCCTCTAGTCAGATACTGTTCCTAGCTCCCCCACCAGGAGTGTACACGGTACCAGTCATGGCCACCCTCTCTCTTCCTAACTTGACACTTGGGATTCCCGTTTGGTACCTTGATCCTCCAGCCCCCACCTTGCCTGGTCAACCCAAACCTTATATTGCTTTGACCCCGGTTCAACCGGCCCCCATGCCTTCTCCCGCTGCATCAGTGCCTCAGTCACCTCAACAGGAACCACCTCCTGTTGCGACCGCTTCGGGTAAGAATGGCAAAGCTCGCAAGGGGGAATCAAAGGACAAGGCTGCCCCGACAAACCCTGCTCCTCCTCAGCCTCCAAAGCATACCATCCAGTGTGCTTTGTGTGATGTTGTCGGTCACGCCTCCCATACCTGTCCTGCATTGCTTCATCTCAAGCCCATGGTTAATGTCACATTCCCTGCGTCCGCGGTCCCAGAAGCCTCTGTTCCTTCTGCAACTGTGGCCAAGAACCCTAAGACTATTCACACCAACCACCCCTGTGCTTGTGTGATCTCCATGGCCATTACACCCATCTTTGTCCCCGCCTCGAGGACTTCCGCACCTTTATCGCCGCGGTCCACCAATTCAAGGCCAAGCGCAATGAGTCCACCTCTCCCCTATTTGCGCATTCTGCTTCAGCAGAACTACCAAATATGACTGCTCCCATTGACATTCCCCCTCCTGATGTCGAGATGACGGAGCCTTCGTCCAACATTTTTTACCTATCATCATCCATGAGACCCTCGGGGAACATTCCATCTGAATCCTTCCTTGTTGTTTCACTTGACCTTCCTTCAGCGATCATCTTGGGCTCAACATCGGTAGATCCTTTATCTACTTACTCTTCGGTCACCCCTTGTGACGATGCGCATGTGAACCTCTCTTCTCATGATGATGATTCCGGTCACTTCACCACGTCAGGTGGTCTTTCTTCCACCAGTCACCCCATCTTCTATCGCGATGACGAAATTATGGAAAAAATCCCCACCCCTGACGTTATCTATTCCCCCTTACATCGAACCCATGCGTTCACACCACATCCACCTTGTGGCCATTACATTGAAACCCACTGTTTGGGTCAGGGGGCACCCACATTTGAGAGACCAAGAGAAGCAATTCTCCACCACTCTCCTAGTGGATCTGGTTGTGTTGACTTTAGTCCCAGTATTCTTCCACATTTCGAAGAACCTCTAGAGTCCCATATCACTTCAGATCACTCTAGGGATGATACCCCTTATCGTTCCCTCATCTTACATCAGCAACCCAGTCTCTTAGACATTATTGCTGACCAACCTATAGCCTTTCTACGAGAGCATTAGTTCATTATCTCCAAATCCTCTTTTTGGGATAGTGACACCAGGTATGCCAACTCGAAAACTTAACGTCCATTTGATCCCTATATGCAGCACCAAAAGAGATTGGTAATCCTCCATTTCCTTTCTCAAACTGCATAACCATAACGAGAACAAATGGCACACCACATCATTTAAATGTGTTTAGATTCCCCTTTTTCTAAATACATTTTTGCATGACCACACCATGCTCGGGGGCACCTATGCCCCTCAACCATAACCCTCCTCACCTCGTTTTTGGAGAGGAGGTTGTCGTACCAATCGAGTGTGACATCCCTTCCCTTCATCTGGCTGTTGAACTTCTCCCTGACACCCAACCTCTAAAACAACGACTTATCATGCCTGAGCGTGCCTCTGAAGACCGCCGTGTTGCATTGCAAACCATGGAAGCGGCCAAGAAATGCACCAAAGCTCAATATGACCGAAAAGTCTAGCCTAAAAGGCGACCTTGTTCTAGTATGTGACCAAGCCCATGATGTCCTTGGTCACGGGAAGTTCGACTCATTATGGCTAGGCCCTTACGTCATCAGTAAGGGTCTTGGTAAAGGGGGCATACCTTTTAAGAAGACTTCGAAGGCAATCCTCTTCCTAATCCTCGCAATGCACTCTATCTTAAGAAATATTACCCTTAGCATTTCCCTTTTGAGATGCGTGTTTTAGGTTCTTTTAGATAGCCAGCATCTTTTTTGTACTTTCATCCTTCGCCAGGAGCTATTTTGTCCAAGAAGGATCACTTCACCTCTCCTTCAAATCGAACTTCCTCACTTGCAACACTTGTACTTGGGGCACCATTTTTCCTCCTTACTTGTCTTTGTTCGTGTCGATTTTCGTCATGAGTTACCATCTTGTACTCATGTTTTCATGGTCCCCCATTGGGCCTTTCCTGTGTGGCAGCACCATCAAGTCGCCCTTGTTTAGAGAATCCAAGTTGAGTCATCATCGCATTCACGAAGTCTATCCCGAGTCCCTTTGTACCCCACTATAGCTCTCCATCCTTCATTGCTTGGTCTCTCTCTTGTGTCGCACATTATGACCTTCAGTCCCACTGTCCCCTATCCCTTCCGATATTGTGTCAGTCGTTGCCATGTCATTCATGCCCTTTATGCTCTAACAAGGGAAGTCGTCCATGCGCTACTCAGTCCTTTCCTTTTCACCATCATCATTAGTGTCAGTCCGTCCGTCGCTCTACTGTTTTCTCTCGTGCCTTAGTTGGGGACATCTCACTCCCTCAACTATGGCGGACCTCCTTCTGTCGACATCAACACTTTCATTCCAGAAGTCAGGTCTAGAGGGCGGTGTACCTTGGTTCCAGCTTCCACTCTTGTTCGGTGCCTCGTATCAGGCCAAGGGATCTCTCATTTCCCTTTGACTTGATTGTTTCTTCAGCTCCTTTCAGCATGATCGAGATTCATATACTTGATGGTCCAGTGATCTAGCAGCAGCTCTTGATGATTCCCGGGTGTGTGTGAGATGTCTCAACCCTCATGAGGGGGTGGCCCTGCAGGTAGCCCCCCACATGCCCGGATGACCTCTTCTTTGCAGCCTTCGATGCAGCTCCAGATATTTGATGATGTTGGTCGTAGCCACTTGCAGCGCCTCTTCGACTTGCATGTATCAGTCAGATTCTATGAGTCCTTCCCCATGTGCAGGGGGCATTTCGGTTGTATTTGTATCTCATGTACTCAGATATTATTGTACAAGTCCTGGCTGTTATCCCAGGCACAGCATGTATGTGGGATTCCTTATTGTATTTTTATCTGGCTCATGATTCCGCCAGCTGTATTTTATGGCTCGGTCCCTTGTTTACTGGACACACTATTCTTTTGTACTTTGTCTCGGCGGGCATAGGTATGCCTCCCCCGCCGCCTTCAGCACAGGTACCCTCTCATAAAAAGAGACTTGTTGCACCTGCGAGTCTCGTCTCCTCGGGGTCTAGTCCTTCAGCACACTATCTACCTCACATTTCTCTCTCTGACACCCCTTTTGTTGTCTAGTGATTGTGTTCTTACAACGTACTTCGGTCATACGATTTGCTCCCGACACTCGCACGCTGGGGGGCAATCTGTTACACCATTTTTTGGTCATCTAACTTATTATCATTAGATGGACCCAAGTACACCATGTAAGACCAGTTTTACCCTAAGTAAAACCACTTTCACTATGTTAAAACAGGAAACCCCAAAAGGAAATATTAAACAAACCCATATTTGTTTGATTTTCCTCATGGAATAATTAATTAAACCATTTAATTATTATTCTCAGTCATGTTTAACCCAAAATCAAAGAAATTAATTAGATAAACCTTTATTTATCTTATTAATTTCTAGGAATAATTATTTAAATCTTATTTAGATAATATTCCTTGTTAAATATGACCAAATCACCCGCAAATAATTAAATAAATCATTATTTATTTGATTATCTTCCAACCACTTCCTTAAAAATATAAATAAATCATTTATTTATTTATTTTTGACTAATCAAGGGATTTGACCCAAGTCAAAGACCCTTTCGCTCCAACAAATATAATAAAGTATTCCATAAAAGGTGGATCTAGATTTGGTTAACATTATTTTAATCACGCACCAAGATCTAGAATGACCCAATATTTTGTTATAAATAGGAGGGTTTTTCCCCATCATTCTTCACCTTTTGTTGTCTATTAGATCACTCTGGATCTATACACTTGGTCACCATTTTCTGCCATTTTTCTCCCTTTGAGCTCTACTCTTTGCATTGGGTTTTCTACATCAACTAGAGAGAAGAATCTTAGATCTGAAGTGCTGAGGACTTCCAAGAACCCATCCCACTGAGGGGAATTGGATACTCCTTCTGGTTTTCCTCACAGGTGCCCCATTTAATACAAAAATTCTTTCAAAAAATTGTTCTTGTCTTGTCTATTGGTATATGGAGCAAACCCTTATTTTTTACTGCTTAATGTCTTTCCATACATAGATCTGGTGTTTTGCAGCTATTTTCTTGTATAACTAATCGCAGATCTGAAGATATTGGCAGCCACTTTTGTTGTTAGGGCTATTAGTTATGCGTAGCTAAAGTGGTCCTTTTTCGTACACTTCGACAAAGGATTCATACTAACAATAAGAATAGTGAGTTTACGTGGGGAGCAATAATAACAATATGGGGGTTCTATGGTGTGTAAAATTAACAATATGGGGGTTATACTAGTTTTATAGTGACATAACAATTTAAATACCACATTCCTCATTGGTGTGATTGAGGAGGAAGTGTACATAGAGAAACCTTAGGGATTTGAGGTACATGGGAAGGAGTCACATGTCTTTAGATTGAAGAAGGCTTTGTATAGACTCAAGTAGGTACCCATGAAATTGTATTCTAGGATTAATGGATACTTTATGAATTTTTGCTTCACGGGGAGTGATGTGGATCCTAACCTTTACTTCATGATTGTTGATGGTGATCCTTTGATATTGGTTTTGTATGTTGATGATCTGTCCCTTACTGGGGCAGAGAGGCTCATCATTGTGCATAAGAGGGAGTTTTCCTTAGATTTTCATATGAAATATCTTGTATTGATGCATTATTTGTTGGGATTGAGGTGTGGAAAATATTATATGATATATTCCTTGGATAGGGGAGGTACATTGTTCATATTTTGAGGAGATTCAACATAATGGAATACGATTCCATGGCTACACATATGACAAAAAATTTGAAGAAGCTGAGCGATTGTACTCCAAATTCACATTTGGTGGACCCCACGGTATACAAGATATTTATTGCATCCTTAATGCATATTTTTAACACCAAGCCATATATTTTATTTGTAGTGAGTACCTTGAGCTAGTATATGGTTTAGTCGAGACATGTACATTGGGTTGCATCGAAGCATGCAGTGTTGAGGTACTTGCATTGTACAATTGTACATGGTTTCAAATATGTCTCAAGTGGTGAAGTGAGGTTGTAGGGATATACTAATCTATATTGGGCTAAGAGTGAAGAGGAAAAAAAGAGCACCTCGAGGTTTTGCTTCATCTTGGGATAAACTATGATATCCTAGATTAGCAGGAAGTAGACTTATGTCACATTGAATACAACAGAGGTATAGTATATCGAATTTAGTGTTGCGAGTCAGGGAGTAATTTGGCTTCAGAATCCACTTGCAAGGCACTTTTATTAGGAGCTTGAGACGACCTTGATACATTGTGATAATCAAAGTTGTGTTATGAGTTTGGAGAATATAGAATTTCATGACATGTCAAATCACATTGAGATCAAATATCACTTCATCCGAGACATGGTCCAGAAGGGAGTAGTGAAGCTCCAGTACATATCCACATGTGAGTAGATTGCATAAATTATCAATAAGGCTCTGTCTAGAGAAAAAATTGTATAATTAAAATATAATTTTGGCGTGATGAAAAATGTCTCCCTATCAAGGAGTGAGTGTTGATGTTTGTGTAGGATTATATAGGCATCCTCCCATGGGGTCATGTTTATTTTACTAGTGGGGGAATAATACTTCACCCATGGAACCATGTTGATTTGGATAGGGGTGAATAGCTCAAGGAAACTATTACATATGACATACATTATTCCTTTAGAGACATGCTAATTTGGCATCCATAGGGTCATGTTGATTTAATTATGGAAGAATGATACATTCACCCAAAGAATCCATGTTGATTTCTTTGCACCATATTGATTTGGGCAGGGGTATAAATTTCCAATGGGGTCACGATGATTTAACTACAGGAGATTGATACATTTACCCATGGGACCATGATTATTTGGCTAGGAGTAAATAACCCAGGATACTCACATTGTCTACTTTGGATGGAGTGATCTATATCTATAAATGTGCCTGTGATGAGACACTACATAAAAAAATCAAGCTCATGAAATTTTCTAGTGGAGGATAAATTTCAGCTAAGAAGAAATATGTTTTCTAGCTAAGGAGAATACCTCCCTCACTAATAGGGAATGTTTATTTTTGCGTAGCATTGGGAGGTATTACCACATGATTAAAGGGTCTAAAATTTTCCCCTAGAGGCATTATTTAAATTTTTATTTTATTAATACAAGCCACCCAAGAAAAAGTCAAGTTTGCTAGCCAGTGATGGGATGTGTCACTTGGGTTATCACACCCCTTTAACATGTCTAAATAAGATGATTTGATGTACCATTTGAAAACTAAGAGCGTCTTTCTCTCTCCATCATTCAACTATTATTTTGTATGCCACACGTGTGAGAAAAAGGAAGGGTTGACCAACTATTTGACTAATCACACATGTGACGAAGAACATTGACTTGACTAGACCTTTGACTGGGATTTTTTGACCGAGAATTGACTGTATGAAGATTGCATGAGTGAGGCTTTGACTAGTCGTAGTTTGACCGTAGGTCCACACATGCATACTATTGACCCCAAATCTAAGGGTTGAATGTAGGGCCAAAGTTTGAATATTTTACCAACATTTTCTTAAGTGTATTTTGGTTGGTTTGACCAACATAGACTTGCTTAAGTTTTGACTAGGTTTGACTGGTATTTTGACTTGGATTATTGGCACATATTTCTAGACAAACTGTTGTTTTGTAAACCTTACTGAAGAATAATTTCTCCTAAGAAAAGTTGTTGGGTTTTCTCCAAGGGTTGGGTTTCCCAGGGTAAAATTATTGTCTCTATTTTGAACAATAATATTTCTTTGATATTTAATGTTTCTGCTACATATATTATTTATATTTTCTTAGTGTAATTATTTAATGATAACAATGGAATAAAATACTGTGTGAAAAATGATTAGGAATCAAATATCTACCAAAAAATTGTATTCTACTACACTTGTCATAGAATTTCAACACATATGAGTTTATATGAAAGGGGGTCAATTTTTTGGTAAGACAAATGTAATTCTCCAGGGTAGAGTTCCTTCAAGAGGGTAAATTTCTGGGAGCCAAATTACTTGAGATTGATTTCTCCAATGGGGTTGAGTTTCTAAGTTCCCAATAATTGTATTTTTCATGTATTATTTATGGGTTTAACCCATAATTTTCTTCAAAAATTTAATGAAGGAAGATTGTGTTGGGTATAAATTTGTTGTTGTGGTGTGATTGATCTCTTCATTTAGTTGTGCTACATTTTTACATTAATACACCAATGTATTTATTTTTTGGAAAATTAAGAAATATTAGAGATAAATATTTCTTGAGGTTTTAATAATTTTTTGAAGTAAAATAAATCAGATCTGGCATGATAAAAATTCACATGGTATCATAGCAATAAAAACCTTGTGGGAGAGATCATATATCAGAAGGTTTTTAAGGCAGTGAATTATTTTACAACAACATTTTTATTTTGCAATGAGGGTTTTGTGGCTAAAGTCGATCTAGTCATATGGCATCATCAAGTCTAAGATATGAAGATAGGTTGGAGGGGGTTGTAAAATTCAATCCATGGAAGGAGTGAATCACCATTGTCTTAATGGAAAATGATTTGTGGGAAATTTCAAGCCACGATATTCATGTTCCTCGGGATACTACCCAAGAAAATAAAAATAAGTTGAAATATATAAGAGCCAAAAGCATCATTTTGGATGGTGTGAAGGATCACGTAATCCATCGCATAACGAAGAAATACAAATCCTATCATATGTGGTCATCCTTGACTAAGTTGTACCAGAGTGATAATCAGAATAAAAATATGGTTCTAAGGGAGAAGTTGAATAGGATCAAGATGAACAAATTTGATATTGTGGCCTCATACTTCATAAGGATTCGACAAGTTCGTGATGTAATTTTAGTTATTGGGGAAAAAGTGGCTAAGATGGATCTTGTCAAAGTAGCATGAAAGGGTGTACCAAGTAGTGGGTTGAATTTGTTATAGGTATCCTATCCATAGATAGACTTCCCAGTTGGGCCATATTATGGGATGATTTCATCCAAAAGGAGATTTGGGAGGAATCTATACATTGTGGATAGTGCAAGGGTGGATATAAGGAGAACCTTGCTCTTTTTAGGAAACAAAATAAGAGAAAGGGTAAATCCAAGAAAATAAAAGTGGAGGAGCATCTTCACAAGGGAAAAAAGACATGAGCAAAGTTAAGTGCTTTGAATGTCACAAATTTGATCATTATCCTAGACAATGCCAAAAAATAAAAATTGCAAGGGAAATTCAATGATAATTGCATCTGCATATATGGATGAGTTGGTTGAAAAATTCGAGAAGGAATTTACTCTAGTATTTAGTATTTATAGCACCATAATAAGAGGGGTGTGGTTTTTCAATAGTGGATCATCTTGTCACATGAAAAAATCTCATGATATCTTCAACAGTATGGCCAAGGAGAACATAGATCTAAATGTGGAGCTTGGTGACAACGCCAGGTATTGAGTATAGGCAATTGGAAACATATAGTTCTAAAAATACTAAGGGATTCCTATGGAGGTGAAGGAGGTAAATTATGTTCCTAGGCTAGATAAACATTTACTCTCATTTTCAGCCATGGAGGATAGAGGGATTTATGCCAATTAAATATGAGGTGAGATAGTTGTCAGAGCGAAAGGGGCTAATCCTAGTGTGATGAAATTCGTAGGTAACAGGGAGAATAATATGTATCTATTGAAATCCCTAATACATAGTAGTGACAACTAGATTGAGATTTTGCATAGGAGGATGGGACAATGCACTGTAGGGCTCAATCACTGTTATGAGAGATGGTCACTAGTTTTTTAGAGTTTAGTATAGAGATGGTTGTAAGGGATGTTCACTTGTAAAGTAGGCCAAGGGAGCATTTCCTATTAGTGAGATCATGTCCAAAGGTGTGTTGGATTTGGTACATTCCATCTATGATCCTATGTCAGTGGAGTCTATCTTGGGGAACAATAATAATATGTATCTATTGATAGGGAAACTAGTGAAATCCCTAATACATAGTAGTGACAACTAGAGTGATATTTTGCATAGGAGGATGGGACAATGCACTATAGGGCTCGATCACTGTTATGAGAGATGGCCACTGGTGTTTTAGATTTTAGTATAGAGATGGGCGTAAGGGATGTTCACTTGTAAATCAGGCCAAGGGAGCATTTCCTATTAGTGAGATCATTTCCAAAGGTGTGTTGGATTTGGTACATTCCATCTATGGTCCTATGTCAGTGGAGTCTATCTTGGGGAAAAATTATTTTGTTACATACATATATGGATATTCTTGGAGGATATGGATTTACTTCCTGAAGAACAAGGATGAGGTATTTGGTAAGTTTCAAGAGTTCCTGAACCATTTGACATTGAATCTATTGACCATTACCCACATAAGCACTAGAGGTAACTTTGCATGTTGTGCAACTCTTGTGGAGAACTAGATTGGGAACAAGTTCAAGGTCATGAGATCAAATAATGGGGGTGAGTATACCTCCAATGAGTTTAAGGATTTATGCATGGAAGAAGGAATCAATAAATATCTTATAGTTCCATACGATTGATATCATAATGAAGTGGTAGGGAGGAAGAACAAGATTATAGTTGGAGTAGCCAAGGACGTGATCCATGATCAGGATCTACCTTTGTCATTATGTGCAGAAGCATGTAATACGGTTGTATACCTACAAAACAAGAGTCCTTATAGTTTAGTGGAGGACATGATTCCTAAGGAGTATTTTACAGTAGTGAAACTAGAATTGAGTCATATATGCATCTTTGATAGTCCAGTGTATGTCCATGTTCCTTCTGAGAAGAAGACTAAATTGGAGCACTCGTCATATAGGGGAATTTTTTTTGGACACAATGAGACTTAAAATGCATACATGTTCTACATTTGAAGACATAGGAGTATATTTTTCATAAGGTATGTTAGATTTGATGAGGGTAGGACCTTTAAAAAGTTTCATGGGATAGATCTGGTGGTGCAGAGGATGGAGATAGAGAATTTCTGAAGGCTAAGGAGGGACCAAAAACAATAGTAGCAGGGACACAGTATTTGGTGAGGAGGAGGAGTGAGATATTCCTTAGAGCTCTACCAAGATAAGGTTGAGATGGGATAAGCATACCTTGATGGACTCATAGGAGCATTTGGAGGCTCCCAAAATTACCATTAGGGAGAGTTTATTGTCAGCGATATTTTCCAATTATTTGGCCTTGACAATCAATATCAATGAGTCTAAGCATATTACTTTTTAGGATTAAATAGATCAATAGGTCCAGAGGGATTCCATGGGTGTAAGAATATAGTTTCATCATGAGGAATGGTGTTTGTGACATAGTACCAAGGCCCGTGGGTAATATAATGGTCATTCCTTGATGAATCTATAAGATCAAGCACAAATTTGATGGTAGTGTTTACAAGTATAAAGTGAGGTTCATGGCGAGAGGGTTCTCCCAAAATGAGGGAGTGGACTATGAAAATACATTTTCACCCATATCCAGATATGCATATATCATAGTAGTCATAACTATTTATTAGAGATGGGGAGGAGGATAGTTTAGATGGATGTATGCTGATTGAAGAAGGCCTTATACATAATTAAGTAGGCACCTTGCACATGGTACTTCAAGATTTATTGGTACCTATTAGTGTAAGAAGTCACTCCTTGACTGCTTAAGGAGTAAGCCTCACACATCATATTTCATTTCAAATTTTAAAGGGGTTGTTTGAGTGCTGGGATGACTTTCTCAAATATTTTGAAATGATTTTATCTTCTTTAAGACATTCATGCATTTGACAAGTTGTGGCAAGTATAAATTGTGTGGGTAAAAGGTAGTATAGGGAGAAGAGTACACAAATGGAAGAAATATGAATAGATGGAACATATTTCAAGAAATATTCATATCCTAAATCATTCACACAGCTGTGATTATGGCCTTTAACACAAACTCTATTTATGTTAAACAACCAACACTAGGAAATAGATTTCATGTATAATTTTTTCCACAAATCCTTTATGAAACCTTCACTGACATGTTCTATTACAAATATATAACTTGAAGAAAACTGAAAGTAGATAATTTACTGTTAAATCCTTTAACAAATTCTCACTCACACTTCACTAGTTGCTGTAATTTATATTTTAGAAGAAATTAACAAAGAAAATATACACACCATATGTTAGATGTTCCTTGAATCACAAAATTCTCCAGCATGAAGTAAAAAAAAAAATTCTATTATTTTCAGTTTTCAGGTAAACTAAAATCCAACCTCCCCCCATGGTTATATTATTTACAAGTGCTATATATAGAAATAGAGGAACCAAATCCACCTCTTCTGAAAAGAAGGAAACATTAATTATAACATAAAACATGTGTCAAAAGGCATTACATCCTTATCTCCTTGAAATCTAACAGAAATGACAGATGCAAAAATAAGAAGAAAAGAATTTTGGGTTGGAATGCTGAGTGTGTTGTCATGTTGCCCCTTTTTCTGCTAAATTTTCTCCTTGTGTCTTGGGTTTTTAATAACCATGTAGCCCCATGATTGCTGATATGTATCAAAAATATCATGTGCTTGAGGGGGCAATGACCATGATTGAACCAAATAACAACTAAATGACATTAAGGGTTTTCTCCTCAAATTTTGGCAATGCGCTGTCCTAGTTGATGATGTATCCAGGGTTGATGATTTGGCAACCAATCATCCACTTTAATAAGTGTTCTTCCCATGAAAATATTCAAGGATACCCTTTGATTTTCTCCAAGTGTTTTTTTTACTTCAAAACTTTAATAAAGCCGGGTAATCTTCAGTTGGCGACATGTATATGCATAACCATATAATCAGTCACTGCATTAAACCATATCGCATCGGTAGTTTAGGAGTATAGGACATAAGGCACCATCAAAATGATTTGCAATTACGCGGTAAGTGACGTGGCAGTAAGGTGGGTCTTACTAATCACATCGAGGGTTTTTAGGAGAGGGCAACATAAAGTGGTAACAAAGTGGTGGAATTACAATGTGATATATCGCAAGCGCAAGACTGATCGAAGGATTATCGCATTTCGAAATCAGAGGAGTATCGTATTTCACAATCGGAGGGGTCAACATGCATGGTTAGCAATAGGATTTACGATATGCGAAAGTCGAAGTGATGTGGGAGGTAGTTAGGTCCCATTGTTATCACAATCAGGGTTTTTTGGAAGCGGTAGCAGATGGTAACAAATGAATTAAGAAATGGTGATTGCGAATTAAGATAAGGTGGCAGAATTGCAATGTGATATGTCGCATCAGGGTATTGAAATCGCAGGATGAAGAAGGCAACATATAATTATTTATAGTAGGGTTGCGCTGCGATCTACGATCTGTGATAAGTGAATGCGATGCGATCTACGATTGCGATAAGTGACTGAAAGAATAGAGGTCAGACTTCGAAATTTTTTGAATTTTAATCCTAAAATAAAACTATGGAATGGACTCATGACTTAGTAAGAAATTGTGCTAACATTGGCTCCATAGGGGATAAAGATCTCCCTATGAGGCTCTAAGATTTTTTTTTAGTTTCAGTGCCTTATCCAACCCTTATTTATCCAACCAACAATTCCTCTCCTATCCATTGGATAATGGAGTCATAAGCTATATTTCAATATTTTGCAACTTATTTTGACATGACTGAAATACGAAAATCAAACTGCAAATCTAAAACTGAAAAGAAATGCTTGAGTGGTGAGCTTATTCATACTCCTACTTCTAATTAGCTGAAAACTTGCCAAATCAAGTAAAACTTGATTTCCAATGCAACCATAAAATCATTTGACCAGTAAAGCGAAACTCACATGCAACTCTTTGAAAGACCCACAAGGGATATAATATATGTAGCAAGAAATGAACTGGAAACATGTACTTATCGTTATAAACCATCTATGTCATTTCAAATGCTCCTATATTGGAGGCCCCTTCTAAAAATTAATCCATCCAATTAGCAACCGGATCATGAAACATATGAGGAATGTCTTCTTGATCCAAAAGACTAAGTTGTTGTTGTTAAAAATCTGCTATGTCAATAAAACTGGGCTTCTCTTGTCCTCCTTGCAAAAACTCATTAACTGCATATGTTTCATTACATTTAAGGGCAACAAAAGCTTCTTTAAGTTGTTGATTACTTTCTTGGACAACAAACTCATTAGAGGCACTTAAACCAGCAGAACTAAATGGAAACAATATATCAGGTTCCAAAGGAAGAACATCATGCTCATCAGATTCTTCATCCTGAATACTAGGAAAAATTTGATCCGTATGATTCTGATCTGGATCCATACCTTTTTCAAACACTTCATAAAATTTTTCCATAACACTGCTAGAAGAATCCACTTTATCATTCTGAACATAACACTCAAAATCTTTGCAGAAGTTATCAAGAAACAACTCAGATGAATATAGTCCTTTACAATAATGATGACACATTTCATGAAATTCCCTTAAAGAAGAAATAGTACCAGTAGGTAAGGACCAGAACCATTTACGCGCATCTCCATCAAGGGAAAACACAAATATTTTCATGAGGACATCTTCATGAAACACATCCAGCAAGTGCATAAGTTCATGAAATGTAATCAGCTACTGAGCAGGATGTTCATCTTCATCTCCTCGAAACCTTAAAAGACGATGTTTCCATTCATCTGTAGAATGCACTAGATTAGGAAAACCATGAATTGCCAAAAAAATAAAGGATCAATTAACCTTTGAGCTAAGATGACAGCAAAGGCTTTCGACATTCTGAAACTATGGAGCCTCCACTGGATTCTTTGTCATGGAATCGCTATGTGTAAAGCAGTCTAAAATGACATCAAAAAATGTACACCTTAGAACCAGACTTGTAAATTTTTCATTTACCCAGGGATAAACCTTAATTCGTCTCCCCGACAAAGACGCCAAATATGTTAGTGTAAGAAGTCACTTCTTGATTGCTTAAGGAGTAAGCTTACACATCATAATTCATTTCAAATTTTAAAGGGGTTTTTTTAGTGGTGGGATGGCTTTCTCAAAAATTTTGAAAATATTTTATCTTCTTTAATACATTCATGCATTAGGCAAGTTGTGGAAAGTATAAATTGTGTGGGTAAAAGGTAGTATAGGGAGAAGAGTACACAAATGGAAGAAAGATGAATAGCTATTACCTATTTCATGAAATATTCCTATCCTAAATCAGTCACATAGCTATGATT
Source organism: Pinus albicaulis (assembly GCA_034641835.2). Taxonomy (NCBI): domain Eukaryota; kingdom Viridiplantae; phylum Streptophyta; class Pinopsida; order Pinales; family Pinaceae; genus Pinus; species Pinus albicaulis. The sequence continues at coordinate 355,377,215 of CM076570.1, read as the reverse complement.
ATGGCCTTTAACACAAAATATGTTTATGTTAAACAAACAAAACTATAAAATATATTTCATGTATAAATTATTCCAAAAATCCATTATGAAACCTTCACTGACATGTTCTATTACAAACATATAACTTGCAGAAAACTAAAATTAGATAATTTACTGTTAAATCCTTTAATAAATTCTCACTCACACTTCACTAGTTGTTGCAATTTGTATTTTAGAATAAATTACCAAAGAAAATATACACACCACACATTAGATGTTCCTTGAATCACAAATTCCTTCAGCATGAAGAAAAAAGGTTTTTTCTATTATTTTCAGTCTTCAGTGTAATGTTCCAAATTTTATGGAACATTGATTTTTGTTAAGGAGATGAATAAAATGGGTAGGGGACCCATTATTTGCATGATTAGAGAAAAAAAATCCTCTAAGTATGAAAGAGGATCATGTTGGAGCTGGATTTCACACCTCCATGTGTGAAAGGAGGTTTTTGCATAAAGGCTTGGCCAAGGTTGACCAAGTAAAATTGTGTTGGCATGAGTTGGAAAGCACTATGTGGGACAACATAGCAAGGAAGATTCTAGAGGGAGAAAACCATAATTTGAAGTAGGGTCCATGGAGGGAAGTCTCATTGTTTAAAAGAGGGGCAAGGCAGCCATTGAGATTATCTTTGATCATTTTTACATTCAAGTCTTGGAGACTTGTTGCTGCCTCTTGCTATTCAACAGAGCTGCAGTGCCTTCGGGCACGAGGGATTCCTGTTGAGGATTTCCTCTCCTTCTTGAGTAGCTCATGAAGGATTTCACTCCATTCCCCATATTCATGAATTTAGGCCATAGCTTTAGCCATCTACATCAGCGCATTTTCTGCAACAGAGATTGTGCAGTGTTGCTGGGTGTTGCTGGGGAGGTTTCCACACACCATCCGGAGCTAGTTTTCCAGTGGAGAGAGGTTCCATCCATTGGAATATCAGCAAAGGAGGTTTATGAGTAGATCCCATCATATTTGGCATAATTCCAACCACATTCCATCATTGGAAGTGTAGTCCCTCTCTTAGACAAAGTTCTTCTGGGTGAATATTTGTTGTGAGGGATTAACAGATTTTGGAGGGGAAGTCTTGGGTGGAAGGATCAACCTTTCACTTCAGATTTTCATTGGAGGAGGGCTCTTCATCTACAGTAGCTATTTTAGCTTTCTCCATTCATTTCCAGCTCTTGAGTTGCAGCAGCTACTGCAACTCTGACATTTTTGTATTATAGTATTTTTGTATAGATTTCAGCCAATCCTTTAAAAGGATTGATGTTATGTATTTTCAGGGGTTGAGATCTTGCTCCCCACTCTTTATTTGAGCCTACGTTGTCATATTATTTTATTTTCATTATTTATGCAACAGTTCCTCTCTATAACTTCGCAGTCATGGCCTAGGGCTTTCTTTATGTAGCTGTGTTTCTCATGTTTCCTTGTACATTTTTCTTGAGGCTTGTTGTGCCTTACTTGAGTGATCATTTCCTCAAGAAGTTGTATATTTTGTGCTGCTATGTTCTAATAATATGGCCATTGTATTCTCTGGCATTTAATGTATATATGGATCACTGCTATTTTCCCATTTGATGTATTTTTTATTGCTGTAGCTGTAATGTTGGGTTTATCCTAAGAGATTCCCAATCTTGTTGTATTTCCCTATTGGGGATATTTTCCTTTGACAATCACTCTATAGACAGAGTCTACTAGTGAGCCAGGTAGCCTCTGGAGCTCATCCTTTGTTTAAAGGTGACAAGTCCAGTAAATTCCCTTGCAGTCTATCTCTGGAATAGATTGGCTTTGTCGATTGACAATGTTTCTAAAAAAGGAACATTACAGTGGTATCAGAGCATCGAACTGGCACAACCTGTGAGTTTGATTTTAGAGGAGAATAATGAAGAACATGAGCTTGAGCTCATCTATTTTTGGAATATAGAAGAGCCTCCCTAAGGAGGAGGAGAAGAAAAGGGGAGAAGAGGAAGGTCCATGCACTTCCTATTCTCTTGAAGACCAGCATGGGAGATGCTTGGATTTCCAGATCTTATGCAAGTACCTGGGTCACTATAAACCCCATTCTTCAGCATTCAGGGGAGCTACAACATTCCCACAGTCTACTCAACAGATGGAGGAGAGAAGGCCCTGTGGAAAAGAAGAAATCAGAGGCAATAGGCTTCTATTGTCTACATTTGATGGGGTTGCTTCAGCTAGATCTGGGGAGAAGAAGCTGGAGACATTTTTATTGCTGCATCCAGTGGCAGAGAAAGAAGAAGTGGATATGGAAGTGTTGTACATGGAGGATGAAACCTCTATTTTGTGGTTCAAACCCTTGGTCCATTCAATGGTGAGTTATTTTGCAGACTTTGCTCAAAGGTTGATCCAAACCTTTGATGTAGAAAGAACTAAGGAAGAGAAACTCACACCACCATGGGAGGAGGATTGCACCAACGCTGCTACAGCGTTGAAGGAGAAGCCTTCAACATCTATGGATGAAGAAGCCATTGGAGGAAAAGCCATTGCATCCACACAAGAAGGCCCCAAGATCCACAAAGGTATGAGTAAAGTTCCACTTTCTATTTCAGCAAATAATCTTAAGGATGGTGGAATTTCATATGAGGAGGTCCCAAGATCAAATCACATGGCCACTTTAGGGCCTCATGTTTTCACTGCGCCGTGCAAAGGGTTCAAGGAGGAGAAGAACCCTAATCCTCATACATATTTGATGATTTGCATTCAGCCTTCAAGGTGGGAGTGTAAAATTTTGGAGGATGAAGAAAACCATGACACCTCCATGGAGAATCATGAAGCAAATTGTAAAATCGGAGGAAGAGATAGCTGCTACATCATTGGAGAAATCAGCAGCGCTATTGAACATGGGTGGAGAGGAGACATCACCTCCATCAAATTTGGATCTTCATAGGTCCAACATAGTCATGGGAGAGAGGACTTTCTTAAGGGGTCTCCAAGGAGCTGCATTTCAAACTCTCAGGAAATGCAAAGAGCAAGAATTGATTTGGGAGGATGGTGGCCCTCATCGGAGGAATACCAAAAGAATGGAAAGGATATGTCAGGATACTTGCATCATTGAGCAGCGTAGATTATGGATGCATGATGTTGATGTGATACTGATATCATCCATTGTGTCTTCATCACATGAGTTGTATGATGGAAGTATGGGAAGGCAGCAAAATACTTTGTTGCTTTTCTTGGGAGAGCAAGGGAAAAATTTCTCTCATACTTTGCATGATGTTGTAGGAGGAAGAAATGGCATTCTCTCCTTGAATTTTGATGATAGAGAGGTACTTCCACCTTGTGAGGGGCTTCCTATGTATTGCAACATTATGAAAAATATCTTTGACAAAGAGCATGTCAAAGAATGGAGCTTGGTATTGATAAGAGCCTATGGGTATAGGCCAACAACGTCGTCTTTTTGGAGCAGTGACCTATTGATGAAGTGTGCCCAAAAGAAGTGTGGTGGATCCATAACCCAAAGGTCTCAAGATCATTTCATACCTGTTGCACTTGATGGACAAAGAGGAGGTGAGATGGATGAGGTGGTAGATATATTACTATGCTACATTCTTCTTGACTTGGATTCCCAAGCATGAGAAGAAGAATCTTCTTGCAGCACCTAGTTCATTCCTCTTCATGGGAGCATGCCAAAAAAATATGGAGGGTTCAGTCATAGATCCATACATCATCTTAATCCTAGTATATGGTAATAAATCTGTTTTTACATTGGCTTATTTGTATACTTTTACCATAATTTTGCAGTGCATGGCTCTACAAGAGGGCAAGCTTTTCAGATTGCTCCATGGACAAAATTGGGCCAATTTGTATGATGGAGACAACCATCCTTTATATGGCCTTGGGAAAGTGTTTTCTTTCATGTATGATCAGTTGATACATTCATCCATTTTCTATTCATCAGTAGCTGTCATGACATACATAACTATTCATGTAACACAAAACAACTTTCCATGTGATTTTCTAAAGCAGCAATTTGGAAAACTGCGCTATCACTTTTGGGAAAACTGTTGGTACACTATTGCAACACATGAAACCTTCAGAATTTTCCTTATTGAATTGATAATCATGAATTCCTTGCTGATATGGATCATATTTGTACAAGAAGCATGATTATGAGAAAGGCACATGAGTTGGATGTGTCCTTGAGTGAGAAAAACTCTCACATTTTCCGCAGTGCATGTTCTAAAGGGAACATGAGAGGAGGCATGGCTACAACCACATATTTGCTCATTTGAGGGGAAAGCCATGGGATTGGTAATTTTTTCCATCCATTGTGTGTATATGGGCAAGTGTTTGACCTTATGTTGTTGATTCACTCATCTATTTACTATTTAGTAGTAGATGTGATATTCGTTGTGCAATACTTGCCATGTTATTTTCTGCAGCTGCAGTGGATGAGGTTGCATTATAACACTATGAGGCATTGTTTGAATTTTATGCACATGGTATAACCTACAAAAAACATGTCAAGGGGGAATTATATGGTGATCTTGTCCTATTCATCATAGATGACATGTCTTTGGCCAGCCGGATTATCATTGTTGAGAGGAGAAATCCTTGAAGGATTGCTTTTCATTTTTCCACTTGAGGGCAATAATTTTGCAGCCCAGGATCAGAATACACTCCACACTTGTCATAAGTGGAGAAGAGGATAGCATGGGGCAAGTTATAGTGCTTTCCATGATCAGATTTCATCCCACCTTCATTTTTGGAGCTCGAGGTGGAGGGTGATTTTCCATGAGTTGTCTTGTTGGGAGGCGGCTTATTTTAATGATTGATGGCTTGGGGATGAGATATTCATATGGGGGATGATTAGTCCCATTATATATCAGATCTAATTCCTCAAGGAGGCCCTTAGATATCTCTTTTTCCTTCATGGATACTCGTTTCTACATGATAGCTGTTTTGGGAGTGTTCACCCCAAGGCTAGATTGCATATGTTGGAGGGACAGTTGGAGACTTGATTGATGATATAGCATCCCTTTTCTTGAGGAGATCATTAAATAAGGATGATACAAGAGGAAGGGTAGAAAGAAACTCAGTTCATCCTTGAAATTTCTGGAGGGCAAGCAATATTTTGAGAGGGGAGGACTGTAATGTTCCAAATTTTATGGAACATTAATTTTTGTTAAGGAGATGAATAAAATGGGTAGGGGACCCATTATTTGCATGATTAGAGAATAAAAATCCTCTAAGTATGAGAGAGGATCATGTTGGATCTGGATTTCACACCTCCATGTGTGACAGGAGGTTTTTGCATAAAGGCTTGGCCAAGGTTGACCAAGTCAAACTGTGTTGGCATGAGTTGGAAAGCACTATGTGGGACAATGTAGGAGGGAATATTCTATAGGGAGGAAAACCTAATTCGAATTAGGGCCCATGGAGGGAAGGCTCATTGTTTAAAATAGGGGCAAGGTAGCCATTGAGATTATCTTTGATCATTTTTACATTCAAGTCTTGGAGACTTGTTGCTGCCTCTTGCTGTTCAGCAGAGTTGCAGTGCCTTCGGGCACGAGTGAGTCCTGTTGAGGATTTCCTCTCCTTATTGAGTATCTCATGAAGGATTGCACTCCATTACCCATATGCAGGCATTCAGGCCATAGCTTCAGCCATCTACATTAGCGCAGTTTCTGCAGCAGAGATTGTGCAGTGTTGCTGGGGAGGTTTCCACACACCATCCGGAGCTAGTTTTCCAGTGGAGAGAGGTTCCATCCATTGGAATATTATCAAGGGAGGTTTATGAGAAGATCCCGTCATATTTCTCATCAGGCCAACCACATTCCATCATTGGCAGTGCAGTCCCTCTCTTAGACAAAGTTCTTCTGGGTGAATATTTGCTGTGAGGGATTAGCATATTTTGGAGGGAAAGTCTTGGGTGGAAGGATCAGCCTTTCAATTCAAGTTTTTATTGGAGGAGGGCTCTTCATCTACAACAAATATTTCAGCCTTCTCCATCCATTTCCAGCTCTTGAGTTGCAGCAGCTACTGCAACTCCGACATTTTTGTATTATAGTATTTTTGTATAGATTTCAGCCAATCCTCTTAAAGGATTGATGTTATGTATTTCAGGGGTTGAGATATTTCTCCCCACTCTTTATTTGAGCCTACATTGTCATATCATTGTATTTTCATTATTTATGTAGTAGTTCCTCTCTATAACTACACAGTCATGGCCTAGGGCTTTCTTTATGCAGTTGTGTTTCTCATGTTTCCTTGTACAATTTTATTGAGGCTTGTTGTTCCTTACTTGAGCGATCATTTCCTCAAGAAGTTGTATATTTCATGTTGCTATGTTCTAATAAGATGGCCATTATATTCTCCAACATTTCATGTATATATGGATCACTGCTATATTCCCATTTGATGTATTTGTTATTGTTGTAGCTGCAATGTTGGGTTTATCCTAAGAGATTCCCAATCTTGTTGTATTTCCCTATTGGGGATATTGTCCTTTGACAATCACTCTATAGACAGAGTCTGCTAGTGGGCCAGGTAGCCTTTGGAGCTCATCCTTTGTTTAAAGGTGACAAATCCAGTAAATGCCCCTGTATTCTATCTTTGGAAAATATTTTCTTTGTCGATTGACAATGTTTCTGAAAAAGAAACATTACATTCAGGTCGACTAGAATCCAACCTGCCCCCACGATTATAGTATTTACAAGTGTTATATATAGCAGGAGAGGAACCAACTCCACCTCTTCTAAAAAGAAGGAAAAATTTAAATCTAACATAACACATGTGTCAAAATAAATTACATCCTTATCTCCTCGAAATATAATAGAAAGGAATGATGGAGAAAGAAGAAGAGAATAATTATGGGCTAGAATGTTGAGTGTGTTGTCATACTGAACCTTTTTTTCTGTTGAATTTTCTCCTTGTGTCTTGGGTATTTAATAACCATGTAGCCCCATGCTTGTTGATATACATCAAAAATATCATGTGCTTGAGGTGACAATGACCATGACTAAACCAAATAACAACTAACTAACATTCAGGGTCTGCTCCTCAAATTTTGGAAATTTGCTGGCCTAGTTGATGAAGTGTCTAGGGTTGATGATCTGACAGCCAATCATCCTCTTTATGGAGTGTTCTGCCCATCAAAATATTCACTAACACTCTTTGATATTCTCTAGGTGTTTCATGTACTTCAAAACTTTAATAAATCCTAATAATCTTCACTTGGTGGCGTGTATATGTGTAACCATCTAATTAGTCATTGCATTAAACCATCTCGCATTGGTAGTTTAGGAGTGGATGACATAAGGCAACATCAAAATGATTTGTGATTTTCGATTACAAAGTAAGTGACATGGCGGTAAGGTGGGTCTTACCAATCACATCAGGGGTTTTTAGGAGAGGGAAACATAAAGAGGTAATAAAGTGGTAGAATTGCAATGCGATAAATTGCAATCGCAAGATGGAGGGGTTATCACAAATCAAGGATTGGAGGATTATCACATTTCAAAATCAGAGGAGTATTGAATTTCGCAATCGGAGGGGGAAACAAGGATGGTTAGCAATAGGATTTGTGATATGCGATAAGCGAAGTGACATGGCAGGTAGGTGGGTCCCACTGTTATCGCAATTGGGGGTTTTTTGGAAGTGGCAACAGATGGTAACAAAGGAATTGCGAAATGGCATTTGCGAAGTAAGGTAAGGTGGCATAATTGCAATTTGATATATTGCATCAGGGTATCGCAATCGTAGGATGGAGCAGGAAACATACAATTATTTATAGCGGGGTTGCACTACGATATGCAATTGCGATAAGTGATTGAAATAATAGAGGTTGGACTTTGAAATTTTTTGAATTGTAATCATAAAATAAAACTATGGAATGGACTCATGACTTAGCAAGAAATTGTGCTAACATTGGCTCCACAGGGGATAGGGCTCTCCCTATGAGGCTCTAAGAATATTTTGTAGTTTCAGTGCCTTATCCAGCCTTTATTTCTCCAACTAACAATTCTGCTCATTAACTCAAAAATTCCATCATGCCTAGCTATTGGTTAATGGAGTTATAAGCTAGATTTCAATCTTCTGCAACTTATTTTGACATGAATGAAATATGGAAATCAAACTACAATCTAAAACTGAAAAGAAATTCTCGACTGGTGAGCTTATTCATCCTCCTACTTCCTATCAGCTGAAAACTCGGCTGATCAAGTATAACTTTATTTACAATGCAACCATAAAATCATTTTACCAGTAGAGAGAAACTCTTGCATGAAAACATTTGAAAATACCCACGAGGGATGTAATATATGCAGCAATAAACGAACTGGAAACCTGTACTTACTGTTACAAACCATGTGTGTCATTTCAACTGCTGCTATATTGGAGACCCCTGCTTAAAATGAATAATCCAATCAACAACTAGATCATGAAACATATGAGGAATGTCTAGTCGATAAAAAATACCAAGATGTTGTTGTTTAAAATATTCTATGTCAATAAAACTGGGCTACTCTTGTCCTCCTTGCAACAACTCATTGACTGCATATTTTTTAGTACATTTAAGGGAAAAAAACCCTCTTTAACTTGTTGATTACTTTCTTGGACAACAAACTCATTAGAGGCACTTAAATTAGCATAAGTAAATGGAAACAATATATCAGGTTCCAAAGGAATAACATCATGCTCATCATATTCTTCATCCTGAGTAATAGGAAGAATTGGATCCTTATGAATATGATCTGGATCCATACCTTTTTCAAACTCTTCATAAACGTTTTCCATAACACTGCTAGAAGAATCTACTTTATCAATCTGATCATAACACTCTAATTATTCGTAGCAATTATCAAGCAACAACTCAAATGAATATAGTCCTTTTCAATAATGATGAAACATTTCATGAAATTCCATTAATGAAGAAATAGTACCTGCAGGTAAGGACCGGAAACATTTATGCACATCTCCATCAAGGGAAAACACAAATATTTTCATGAGGACATCTTCATGAAACACATCTAGCAAGTGCATAATTTCATGAAATGCAATCAGGTACTTAGCAGGATGTTCATCTTCATCTCCTTGAAACCTTAAAACACAATGTTTCCATTCATCTGTAGAAGGCATCGGATTAGGAAAACCATGAATTTATGAAAATTTTAAAGGAGAAAACCTTTCAGCTAAGATGGCAAAAAAGGCTTTCGACATTTTGAAACTATGGAGACACCACTGGATTCTTTGTCATGGAGTCGCCTAGTGTAAAGTTGTCTAAAAAGAAAATTGGAATTGTACACCTCAGAACTAGACTTATAGCTTTGTCATTTACCTAGGGATAAACTTCAATTCACCTCCCTGACAACAACACCAAAGATGTTAGTGTAATAAGTCACTCCTTGACTGCTTAAGGAGTAAGCCTTACACATCATAGTTCATTTAAATTTTTAAATGGGTTGTTTTAGTGGTGGGATGGCTTTCTCAAATATTTAGAAATGATTTTATCTTCTTTAATACATTCATGCATTTGAAAAATTCTGGCAAGTATAAATTGTGTGGGTAAAAGGTAGTATAGGGAGCAGAGTACACAAATGGAAGAAATATGAATAGATGGTACCTATTTTAGGAAATATTCATATCCTAAATTAGTCACACAACTATGATTATGGCCTTTAACACAAAATTTGTTTATGTTAAACAAACAACACTAGAAAATAGATTGCATTTATAAATTATTCCACAAATCCTTTATGAAACTTTCACTGACATGTTCTATTACAAACATATAACTTGTAGAAAATTGAAAGTAGATAATTTACTGTTAAATCCTTTAACAACTTCTCACTCACAATTCACTAGTTGCTACAATTTATATTTTAGAAAAATTAACAAATAAAATTTACACACCACACATTAGATGTTCCTTGAATCACAAAATCCTCCAGCATGAAGCAAAAAGGGTTTTTCTATTATTTTCAGTCTTCGGGTAGAATAACATCCAACCTCTCCCATGATTATAGTATTTACAAGTGCTATATATAGCAAGAGAGGAACCAAATCCAACTCTTCTAAAAAGAAGGAAACATTAATTCTAACATAACACGTGTCAAAAGACATTACATCCTTATCTCCTCTAAATCTAACCAAAAGGACAGATGGAGAAAGTAGAAGAGAAGAATTCTAGGATGGAATGTTGAGTGTGTTGTCATGCTGCCATTTTTTATGCTGAATTTTCTCCTTGTGTCTTGGGTCTTTAATAACCATGTAGCCCCTTGCTTGCTGATATATATTGAAAAGATCATGTGCTTGAGGTGGAAATTCCCATGACTGAACCAAATAAAAACTAACTGTCATTAAGGGTCTACTCCTCAATTTTTGGCAATGTGATGGCCTAGTTGATGATGTGTCCAGGGTTGATGATCTGGCAGCCAATCATCTTCTTTACTAAGTGTTCTATCCATCAAAATATTCACTGATACTCTTTGATTTTCTCTAGGTGTTTTTTGTACTTCAAAATTTTAATAAAGCCTAATAATCTTCAGTTGGAGGCGTGTATATGTGTAACAATCTAATCAGTCACTACATTAAACCATCTCGCATCGGTAGTTTGGGAGTGAAGGACATAAGGCAACATCAAAATGATTTGTGATTTGCGATTTCATAGTAAGTGATGTGGTGGTAAGGTTCTTACCAATCACATCGAGGGTTTCTATGAGAGGGAAACATAAAGTGGTAACAAAGTGGCAAAATTGCAATGCGATATATCGCAATCGCAAGACGGAGAGGCTATCAAAATAAGGGATTAGAGGATTATCACATTTCACAATCAGAGGAGTATCACATTTCACAATCATAGGGGGGAAAATGGATGGTTAGCAATAGGATTTGCGATATGCGATAAGCGAAGTGACGTGGAAGGTAGGCAGGTCCCATTTTTATCGTAATTGGGGGTTTTTTGGAAGCGCCAACAGACAGTAACAAAGGAATTGAAAAATGGAAATTTTGGAGTAAGGTAAGGTGGCATAATTTCAATGAAATATATCACATTGGGGTGTCGCAATCGCAGGATGGAGCAGGAAACATAGAATTATTTATAGCGGGGTTGCGCTGTGATTTGTGATCTGCGATAAGTGACTGTGATGCAATTTGCGATCTGTGATTAAAATAAGTGACTAAAAGGATAGAGGTCGAACTTTGAATTTTAATCCTAAAATAAAACTATGGAATGGACTCACAACTTGGAAAGAAATTCTGCTAACAATACCTACTTGGTTTGCGCTTCACTAAGAGTTAATTAGACTCCAACTTGTATTATGTACTTGTTGAGGATGATTCGCCCATCTTTGTAATGTATGTTGATGATATCTTTCTGACATGATCATAGAATATCATAGGGATGTGTAAGGGGGACCTTGATTTGAAGTTTTAGAGGAAGAACATTAGGTTGATGCATTACTTCTTTGGATTAGAGGTGTGTCAATAACTAGGAGAGATTTTCCTTGGATAAGGAAATTATGTAGTTGAGATTCTAAGGAGATCCAGGCTGGAGGATTGTAAATTGATGTCTACACTTATGATAACCAAATTGAGGAAGTTGTCATTATTAGGGTGATTTGCTGGAACCACTTTGTACAAGAAGTTGATTAAGTCATTGATGTATCTAGTCGACACTAGGCCAAATATTTTTTTTTTTTCTGAACACACTTAGTAAGTGCATGATGGAGCTAAGGAGGGTTCATCAGTTGGAAATGAAGCATGTACTCATGTACCTTTGATGTAAAATTTATTTTTTAATAAATATTTCATAGTTGGTGGAGTGAAATCATAGGGCCACATAGATTCATACTAGGTAGGGAGTTCAGTGGGCAGGAAGAGTACTTCTAGATGTTGTTTTAGCTTGGCATCAACTATGATCTTGTGGTATATCAGGAAGAAACACCTAGTGACACTTAGCTAAGCAGAGGCAGAGTACATGGAAATGAGTGTAGAAATTTTTTATGCCATAAGGATTTGTAAGATTCTCATAGGATTATTTGGCCTTGAGATGGGGCCAATTGTGATTCACTATGAAAATTAGAGTTATATTAATCTCTCTAAGAATCCAATGTTTCATGATAGGTCTAAGCATGTAGAGATCAAATACCACTTCATCGGAGATGAGGTCTAGAGAGGTTTTGTGATATTGTAGTACATCTCCATAAAGGATTAGGTAGTATATATTCTCACTAAGTCTCTAGTGAAGTGGGAGTTTATGTTTTACAATGACAATTTGGGGGTGGTGGAAAATCACTTCCTTTCTAGGAGGGAGTGTTGAAGATTTTGTAGCGCAAGAAGGTATTATAGATAGGCTTGGTGTCTTAGCATGTAGAAGACATTTCATTTCCTCTTTAGGTGTTTCCTTGGTGGAGTAATTGATTGTATGATTTATTTCCTAACTTTAACTTAGGAAAATTAATTCTAGTTAATTATTGTGGACTATTAAGCCAAAGTTCTAAGGGTAAAAAATAAAATTGTTTTGAGTGAATTAGATATAATCTAAACCATTGATCTCAAGTGAGGATTAGGATTTAATCCTAGCCATTAACCAATTAGGAAATTAGGGTTAGGAACTTTGGCTTAATGAAATTATAAAATAAGGCTAAGGGATAGGTGAAGAAAAACTATTTTGGAGAAAGAATTTTTCTCAAGAGTGTGAGGCTTGATTAGAATGAAGAGAAGGGTTGATAATTGCGGCAGGGAATTTTGGGAGAATATTTTAGGGGGGTTGAGTTCAGGAAAGAGAGGTTTAATTGTTGAAGAGGAGGGTCGAATTGTGGAGGCGATTAAATATATGGAGAGGTCGATTTTGTCAAGTGCACATGGGTTGTACGAGTTGAGATGAAAGGGGGTTGGTTTGCTAGTGAGATAGGTGTAATTATATAGGGCCAAGTTTCTTTCGAAGGGCCAATTTCCTTGAGGCCTATTTTACCAGTGGGGTTGAGTCTCTGAGTTCCCAACAATTGTATATTTCATGTAATTTTTGTGGGTCTAAACCAATTTTTTGTGATAAATTTAATGAAGGAGGATTTTGTTGGATGTAAATTTTTTGTTGTGGTATGATTTCTCTCTTCATTTTATTTCCATTGCATTATTAATTTAATCTACTAGTGTATTTGTTTTTTGAAAAATTTTGACAGAAATATTTTTTTAAGGTTTTAATAATTTGTTGACTTAAAATAAATCATATTTGGTATGATAAAAATGGACACAAATCAATGATGTTGGTGCAAGTGAAAGGTAGCATTCCATAAACTATTGTAATGAACAAAATGACACTTGAAAAAGTGCAATATTGGTTAAGATAACACATGAGACAATGCGAACGTTAATAATGATGTTTCTTTTAAAGGGAAGGATAATGTAACATCCATTTTTCCAATCCCAAAGTTTTTTAGTATAATTAAATGGATATAAATGTTTGGAAGGGTAGATTTCTTAGGAAGCATGTAAGGTATATTGGGAAGTTTCCTATCTCCCTTGATTTTAATGTTCTAACCCTAAATTTTCTTGTTAAACTACCAAATGGCAAGGAAGTTATGGGAGAATGGGGGGAGGAGGTACGAGATCCACCCAAGAATGGGTTGAATGCCCCATGGCCATGAAAATTGACTCGAAAACCTGAGTAAGGGACCCTAGAACCATCTTGGATGAAGGAAGTAAGTGTGGGGAGAAAAAAAAAAGTTTTCAGTAAGGTTTTAAGTTTTGGAATGGCATGAAGTCTATTATGGGCATCGACTAGAGACCGAAATTGTGTAAGTGATTCCTAGGACCCTTGTGAACTTATGAAATAGATACCTATAATCCTTGTGAACATATAAATCTATAAATAGAATCTAGAAAACATAGTCTAGATTTGAGTTGAGGTAGATGAGGAAAGTAATGAGAGAGCCCTTCGCTTGAGTAGGGTAGACTGAGAAGAACTTGGCCATTTGATTGTGTTTATGTATATGAAGCAATAGAAAGAGGAAGGATCATAGATGGAACCATAGGGAGAGGTTAAGGGATATCCCTTTCTGCTATGCAGGCCTTATGTCGTTATATTTTGTTGTGTAAGTAGCAGAGACTCATTGCTTGGGAAGTGGCAACGATATTTCTTAGCCAATGAAAGAGATTGTTCTTCATTCTCTATCCATAAAGTTGCATCTTTGGTGTAATACCCTAAGTGAAGTATCCTTCAAACATTGAATTTGGCTCAGGGGTGGACAACTGCAAGAAATGTGCAGTGTATCTATGCCTACGATTGAGTGGAGAGTGGTAGGTCATTCTTCAATTTCTAGTAATTTTAAGTGGAAAAGATAAGTATATTCCCCTTTGTATATGCAATATTAATAATGTTCCATGTTTCTTGAAGTAATAATTCCTACTTATGATATGATGAAATTATTAATAATGAAAGTAGACTTTTTTTAGATGTCTACCTATGATTAAAGATGAGGATATTGAGAGAAGTTAGGGATGGAGATCACATAAAACTAACTTAGATATTTGTGGAGATATTTATGGATATATTATGGAGATAGGTATGGATATGGTTGGACCAATTAGCCAAATTGGAAATTTGGTATGGCCACCTCAATTTTATATTACAACCTCATGTAATGTATTGGAGTGGGTGAGATTTTGATGTATTGTTATTGTCAATTAATGAAATTTGATTCTTTAGAGTATTTTGTTTCTCTTTTGTGATTTTTTGTGTGTAAATGTTTGCTTCTACTGCTCGTAATACCAACATTTTGTATCTAAGTTAGAGTTGGGCTAATGCGATATTAATAGTCACGAGGAAGACATAAATGTGCACAACTTAGTGGAGTGGTGAACTATATTCTTAGAGCTATGATTTGGAGATGCGTGAGATGTTGTGTTTGTGTGTTGAAGAGTAAAATATCTATGGATGAAACTGCATGCTCGTGGAAGAGTTGTAGTGTGATTTTTTGTGTGTAGAACAAATATTTGTGTGAAACTTCCATGGATCGTCTAGGTGATAGATCATGTAAGATATTCAAGTTTAAAATGTAGTGATTGCTTCCAAAAATCATAAAGTGTCAGTTCCAACATTGGAGAGCTAATAAATAAAGATAGACAAGTTAAAGTGTGGATAAGTGCATGGGATCATGTGTTGTATTAGATTTGTGTGGATGTTGTTGATGATGTACTTTGATGGTGTTGTGGATTACCATGTGAGTGTAATAGTTTTCATGAATTTCTAGAGTGGTCCTACTCTAAAATATTCTCAAAAGTATATAAAGTGTGATGGTGAATTCCATGTGACAAATTTTATCCATATCAGGCCTATATACTCTACATTATTGTTTTTGACAATAATGGGTGGAGGTCATGAAGGCATTTAAATGGAGGATGGTTTTGTGGACCCAAGTATTCACAATTAAATACTAACATCACATTGGAAGGTACCTTTCTAGTTTAAATTTCGATTAATATGGTCATATTCACTCAATTTTCAGGATAAGATAATGCATGAATGAGACATCCAAACTGAAGATAAGCAAATCCCATCAACTTATTTTGTGGCATTATATTCCCAGGAAATCGAAGGGGTTTTATACATAGCTATTTCACGTAGATTTGATCATGACTATGATAAGAAAGTTCATGGAAATATATTAATAATTTGTATTGGCATGGTCAAGGAGAAATGAGTACCTAATATCATGGTCACATATTTAATGAGTGTGCAACATATCTTCCACAAAGTTGTGTTTAGTCCAGTTTATTTCATCATATCCATGTTTTTTATCATATGTAATAGTGTCAAATAATTGTTCAATTCCACCATTGAAAATTGTTGATGAGGAGGAGGATATTCATATCGAGGTCTTGAATGAAAGACGTGGATGAAAGCCCTAATAATAATAATAATAATAATAATAATAATAATAATAATAATAGTAATAATAATAATAATAATAATTTATTTAAAAAAAAACTAGGGAGGATCGTGGCATTCTACGCAAAAGTTATGATTAAACTTTAAGCGCCTACATATTCCCCTTCCATAAGAATAGGTGAATTGGGGGGATTTGAACCTCGAACATCCTGACACATAACACTTCATTTTCACTATCATCACGAATTGAGCTGCTCACGGGGGCTGATTTTGTGCAAGATTATAATGGACATGGCATGAATATTGCCTCCACCACAACAAGTCAATACATTGGTGAAGCTAAAGGAAATGAAAATTAATATTCAAAATTTTCCTTTATGTTTAATGGAGATTAGATTTAAGCTTTCATATCTTTAGAATGATTAAAATTATTTTGGTAAAAAATTAATTCACTTTATGGAAAAAGTGCATGAAAAAAAAGTGCTAAAGGCATTTAGTACGATGGAATTTTTATTTTTGATGTATTTCACATGAAGGTGTATGGAGTTGAGTGAAAGGGAGTTTGTAAGGTTTCTTGAATGTTAAAAGAAAAATTCTTTAGGTAAAAGTTATATTTTTGGAGTCTAGTAAAGGTTGAAGTAAAGTTATGAAAAGTGGGGAGTTTTTTCTTTGAGGTTAGGAGTCTATTGTAGTAACTACAATAACCCCAAATTTTTGACATATTCCAAAATTTGGAATCCCCCCTTTTCTTTTCTTTTTCAATTAATAAAAATATTACCTCACTTGCACACTAGGGGAAATTCATAGCGCATTGCAACATCCTATCATAATGCAAAATTATAATGCATCACACGTCCTCGGTGTATCACAACATTCTTACATAGTGAAGTGCCATGTTATATCACAATGTAACTTCTCATCACATATTTATGCGCTTCATAGTGTGGCACAACACAATCCCATAGTGTAACACAAGGGGGTATATTAGCGCACTGCCTTATCTCTTCACGCAAGTTTTCTCACGAGGAAGAATTTAATGTGCATTAAACCCACTCACACGTGTAATAAAATATATAAGGGCAAACCCCCCAAGTCATTTTCTTATTCCCTTCTCATCATGAGAATTTTTTTCTCATTGACACATTGAATCACAACAGCTTTTTCCTATATTTTTTTATATTTGCACCATTGTCAGGAATGGAAAGGTTGTGCTAGGTAACAAGTAAGTCCTCACACACCTCCATTGTCATTATTTGTCTTTTGATGTTTCATTTCCTGCACAACCTTTCGGATTCTCAAACCTTCATTTTCTCAGATCACTTATATATATCCACATGGAATATACATTTAATCCCTTTTATTTTTACTCACTCTATCACTACAAGAAAAAAGCACATTGGTGAGGGGCAAAAATGGTCACCATAAGCTCATTGGTGAGGGCCAAAAGAGCCTTCGTCACCAAAAACTGAACGTCACCAAAGGTGGCGTCGCCGAAAGTCTAGGTGTTGTGGTGACATTCAAGGTCCGTCACCAATAATGATTTATAGTGACGAATAGTAACTGTCACCATTTCATATGAGCAATGGTTACAGACAACAACTTCCTTCACCAAAAAACTGAACGTCACCAAAGGTGGCGTCGCTGAAAGTATAGGTGTTGTGGTGACATTCAAGGTCCGTCACCAATAATGATTTATAGTGACGGATAGTGACCATCACCATTTCATATGAGAAATGGTGACGGACAATAGCCTCCATTACCAAAAAATTGAACATCACCAAAGGTGGCGTCGCCGAAAGTATGTGTTATCGTGACATTCAAGGTCCGTCACGAATATTGATTATAATGATGGATAGTGACCATCACCATTTCATATGAACAACAACGATTTTTTGTGATGGACCCACTACAAGAAAAAATCACATTGGTGAGGGGCAAAAATGGTCACCATAAGCTCATTGGTGAGGGTCAAAAGAGCCTTCGTCACCAAAAACTGAACGTCACCAAAGGTGGCATCGCCGAAAGTATAGGTGTTGTGGTGACATTCAAGGTCCATCACCAATAATGATTTATAGTGAAGAATAGTGACTGTCACCATTTCATATGAGCAATGGTGACGGACAATAGCTTCTGTCACCAAAAAACTGAACGTCACCAAAGGTGGCGTCGCCGAAAGTATAGGTGTTGTGGTGACATTCAAGGTCTGTCACCAATAATAATTTATAGTGACGGATAGTGACCGTCACCATTTCATATGAGCAATGGTGACGGACAATAGCCTCCGTCACCAAAAAAATGAACGTCACCAAAGGTGGCGTCGCCGAAAGTATGTGTTATGGTGACATTCAAGGTCTATCACGAATATTGATTATAATGACGGATAGTGACCGTCACCATTTCATATGAACAACAACGATTTTTTGTGATGGACCTTTCATGACCGTCACTATTGGTGCATATATATGGCGACGTTCATTGACCATCACTATAAACGCATTGGTGACATCAAGGTCCGTCACGGATAATGACTATAATGACAAACAGTGACCCTCACCATTTCATATAAACAACAACTATTTATGGTGACGGACCTTTAATGGTCGTCACTATTGATGCGTATATATGGTGGCATTCGTTGACCGTCACCATTTCATATTTTGGTGAGGGTCGAAAAATGTCACCATAAGCTCATTGGTGATGGTCAAAAGAGCATCCGTCACCAAAAATTGATCTTCGTCATTCCCTATATATGAATATCAGGGCACGATGCAATCGAACCACCAACCTCCTACTTGTAAAGCAAGTGCTCTTCCATTGAGCTAGCACCCTTTAAAGAATTAGACTTTAAACTAGCAATTGCCCCTAAAGGTGCAAAGATACACAAAGGAATAAGAACCAAGAAAAACTGAAAGAATTTAGTGTCCGTGTTCCTATTTTTATTCTACGACACTCTACAAAGTATGATCTTGATCTATGATGTATTTGTGCCGAGTGGTTCTAATTTAATAGTAAATGTTATATTCAGATAAAATAAATGAATAACTGAGAGGCCTTACGAGCTAATTTTTAATCCTTACACCAAAATCTCTTAATATTCAAGTCTATGGAACAACTCGTTCAAAGTTCAAACTGAAGTATATTTTAAATGGAAAGCCTAAAACCAGCTAAGTAGTTTACAAGTTAACATTTTGGATATAAATTCTGTTCAATTTATATGACAAGTTATGCCATAACCTTGAAACTAGTTTCTTAGCTAAAAGACTTTCTTAAGTCAACAATGACAAAGAAAGATAGTCATGGCAAGCAAAATTCTCTTGTTTTTTCTAACGAGGGTGCATGTAACTTGATAAAGGTTGTATGAGAGTATCAAACCATAAACAGTTTCACTAAAACATGGAAATGACAAAGTCTTGTTAAGCAACAAAGATTTAGTTGAATATATGAAAAGCATCGAGCTAAATGATATAATTAAACTAAAAGTAACTGTAAAAAAATGAAATTTCCATCATATACCATCTGGTTTGGTTAGTTCTTCAGAAAGAGAAAGTGCAATTGCATGATCCAGCTCCTCATCTTGATTATGTAATGGACCATCCTGAAAAAATATGCCCACATACAACAATCAATGTTATTGCATTGGTAAGACTTTTGATATAATCTATCAAAGCATGTACTATGTAGGAGAATAGCTGGTAGTTGAATTACTTCTCTACTCGCATGTACTACCTTTGGTAGTTGAATTAATTGGAAATAAAAATCCTTATTAGAAGATAATGCAAAGAAAAGCAAAAGTCTTTGAATATGGATGGCCATCTTGATTTTATAGAGTTATAATTGAATACTAAAGGACTAGGAATGTTGCAACGAAATAGATGAATGGAGTGTAATAAAAATAATTTGGATAATTTAGGTTGCACATATCTTTAAATGGAACCACTTTTTCCTTTTGGATTCCCAGTCTTTAATATGCAAATAAAATTTTCGATTCAACCAAAGAGCACAATATTTTGAAGTCTTAGTTGCCTGAAATAGGGTAAGGACAACATTTGGAAATGGGGATGACTTT
Organism: Pinus albicaulis; assembly: GCA_034641835.2. NCBI lineage: Eukaryota > Viridiplantae > Streptophyta > Pinopsida > Pinales > Pinaceae > Pinus > Pinus albicaulis. The sequence goes on along the minus strand of CM076570.1, from coordinate 355,357,275 downwards.
TGAAATGACCACTTTCAAAACCTTTGGAAACAAAGCAACGAGCACTTCCACACACAGGTCCAAAAGTCATGACTTAGGAGCATGAGCACACCTAATTCAGGGATGATTAAATATGAAACGAATTGGGTTGCAATTATACTCAATTAAACGTAAATCAATGATTAAAATCTATATAAATGACTTAGAAATCAAACATGAGAACTTTGGAATATGGTAGAATGTTGGCATAAAAACTTTGTTCATTATACATTCTCTTTCGTTCAGTTTTTATGCTTTACTTCCAAATTAGGTGTTTTCTTTGTTGGAGATAGCAATTTTTACATCTAGGTAAAACCATTAATGATGCCCACAATGAAGGGGCATGTAGCTCAGTAGTACAGCAGCACACTGGCCAAGGGAAAATCTAGTGTAAATCTTAGTTTGTGTAATTTTCAAGACGGGGATAGAGCTAGTTTTTCTTGAGGTTAGGCAGGGGACCTTAGCCAAAGTGTGGCCTAACAAGGGTGTTGGAAATAGGAATACACACATCTATGTTGAACCCTTAAGGGCTTCCCTCATGAAGGGGCAAGTGGCTCAGTGTTGGAGAAATCCAACCAGCCAAGGACTTTAAAGTTTCGGAAATGTTTCAAGTAACAGACATTGTTAATTAGCCTATTGTGCTAGACCAAACGGTGGACGACCTGCATTGGAAAGTGTTTTCATGGGGCAAGTGGCTCAATTTTTGAGTAATCCAACCAACCAAGGACTTAAAAGTTTCGGAAATGTTTCAAGTAACAAACAATTGTTAATTAGCCTATTGTGCTAGGCCAAACGACCTGCATTGCAAAGTGTTTGCTGACCAATATTGAGGCCCCGCCCAGGTTCGAAACTCATTTAACCCACCTCATGAAAGGGAAAGCGGCTCAGTGTTAGATCAATCCAATCAGCCAGGGACTTTAAAGTTTTAGAAATGTTTCAAGTAATGGAGAATAGTTGATTATACAGTGATATGTGGTTTAACGGTAAGTTTCACTGGGTGAAACTAACAAGACCACGGTTCAAATCCCATTGAGTATATGGCCTCACTGGGTGAAACTAACGAGACCACGATTCAAATCTCATTGAGTATATGGCCTGCTATGATCTCGCCTCAAGGAGTATACTCACCATTTGCTAGAGTCTCTGCTCTTGCTAAATCATAAGATCCGGTATATTTGGCTTTTATCTGGCTTACAGGTTGCTGGATATACTCTTGGTGTTATAAGGCTCTTGCTAAATCATAAGATCTGGTATATCTGGCTTATATCAGGCTTATAGGTTGTTGGATATACTCTTGGTGTTATAAGGCAGCCACAAAGGTTGATCTTGGACCTCCCCCAGATTAGTCCAAGGAAGAAAGTTTTTGCTGAGCAATATTGAGGCCCCACCCACGTTTGAAACTCAGTTAACACACCTAGCATGTCTGTGGGCAGTTTCATAATGCATTAGGTTCAAGAGTATAGGGTCAGTCTCTTAGACATGACCCTGGGCCTCCTCAGAGACAGACAGTAAGTTTAGGAATTCTCCTAATACCCAAAAAATAAAAAATAAAGGAAAAATAAAGAAATTCTCCTCATACTGAAAAACAAAAAAGGAAAAAGAAAGAAATTCTCCTAATACTGAAAAAAAAAAAAAAATAGAAAGAAAAATGATAGTAGTTAATTATCGATTCTCGTGATTAAAAAAAATAAACGAAAAGAAAACAGATAATAGTTAATTAGTAGTTTCCAACTTTTCACTAGCATGTCCTAACATTTTTTGATGTATATGCAGAAAGACTTTGACTTCAAGGTGACTCGGGGGTTTCTTTCTCAAAGTTTAGTTGCATTCCAAAAATTGTTCTGATGTCAACCAACATGGATAAAACATGATCATAAAGAGATAAAATCTGATAAAACTTCAACAAAAAGCATGGATGAAGTTCACACTCGACAACAAGACTGACGTGGGAATAAACATCTAAAGCAAACTTTTTAAGGTTCCATCTTTCCACTCCTTAATGATAGGTTTAATAAAATAATTAGTTCTTAATGAAGGTGCTACCTCCCCATTAAGTTATAATCTTCTGTTCCCACATTTTAAGAGTAAAAGATAGCATCTCAAGGCACTGGGGCTGTTATAAGTGAAATTGTAAGTAGATAGATTGTGATGTTCGGAATTTGTAAGTGACTGGTGTGGACTTCTTAAGCCATGGTTGGTTATTAAGCATGGAGTTAATCTTGAACCCTGGGGTTTGCCAGTTAATAATTAAGATAAAATATATTCAATGGTCAGAAATTGAAAATTCAAAAGTTGCGTGAAGAGAAACACAGAAGAAGCACCTGGAAAATAGTCTTGGAAAAGAAAGTGTACCCACAACAGAATGAGCATCGACTCATGCTCAATTTACAAAGGCAAAAATTATAACCAGTATGTATGGTAGAAGCTGGGAGAACCTGATAAGACTAACCATCCTGGGCAGAAGATGGTTTAGAAGACACCTTGGAGAAGCCAATTGAAGAACTAGTAGGAGAATAGGACATCTTCATCTTATACAGGTTTGCAACAGGATATGTATTCCCTGATAATTTCTCTGAATCATGGCTCTTCTGGGTATTGACCTAGAGGTAGAATGAAATCATTTTGTCAAGCTTCTGGGAATAAATATATTGAGAAGAAACGGTTTAGTATTTTCTCCCTTACTCTTACTTGACTATTGTCCTGCTTTCCTAAACTCCTCTCCTCTGATTTATGTTTTTTTGTTTGCACTTCCTCATTTGATCTCTTCTACATGGCAGCCTTCTGCTCCACCACATCACTCAGGGACAATTCATAAGCTGATTCAGGCATTCCTTCAAACATTTTCATGAGCTCCTGTCTGCCTTTGGCAATATCCTCTGCCCTGGCTGACATGGGGTATGGATATGAACATGTCGTGTCTGTAGATATGGGATAAGAACTTGATCTAGGACGCCATAGCTGAGGAGAGGTACATGAGTGTTCATCTTCTTTATGTTGAATAGCCCATGAGAAAAAACCTGAAGAACCCAATTTAGAATCCATCATGGATCAACCCAATTCATCTCTGCTCAAGCAATTTTTTTCTTATATCTTTCCCTCAAACATTTGTTCTAAATAGCTTGTATTGGGTTTGATCTACCAAATCATCCCCTCCAAATTAGTTCCAGCATATATCATGGGTTTATGGGAAATCAATCAACTGCACAAAGTTAATGCCAATCCTCCCTGTCTTGCTTAGAAAGTAGAGTGGATCCATAGCACAATTGCGATCTGACTGATTGTCTCTTGCTCCATTATTTTTGCACCTTAATGTCCCTGTCAATGTTGCTGGCACTTTACCTCTATGAATTTACTCCAAATTTGACATGCTAAGCCCCCGATCATCTCTAGTCTCCCTTAGTGATTCAATCACCTGCATTGACATAAAAAAAAAAAAGAATGCATAGAACATCAAACAAAACCTATTCCACTGCAGAAATGAGACATCTTACAAGAAAATCAAAACTGATGAATATGACAGCTAGTCCACCTTGTAACGAAACGTCTATGCGCCTAGTGAAAATAAGGATGGCTTTACATATGTTTAAGGTTAAACTTCCCGTTGCTCCTTTGACTGGTTTTCATGAGAATCCTGGATCTTAAGCTTATAATGGTGGGTGCGAGTGTCATGTCCTCCTATTAAACCATCTTATATCATTCAACAACTAAATCCATACATTTTCACCATTGTATCAGCGTATGAATTTGCATCAATGTACTGAATTAATATGACTTCAAATTTTAAAATTTTCCTGCAAGATAACATTTATCATTAAAAAAATCTAATCAAACATGAAGTAATCTCATGAATCCTTGAGATTTATATTGCAATATCCATCTCAGATCGATAGATCCAGAATCTTAAATATTCTTATAGCTAGCAATTGCACCAAGAGGTGCAAAGGAACGTCGGAACATGGATAAGAGAAGTGGGGAGATTGTATAAAGAAATAATCAAGAGAAATATACTAGAAATGAAATACAACCCACATGAGGCTAATTTAAATTCAATTGTTATGAATTTTCAACTGAAAGAAAGTTTCTAACTGGTGTCCAGCAAGCAGGACTCACAAAAATTGTTATAGAGAAAAACTTGGAAGTGCAATAGAGGTTTGAGGTTTGATGATGTTGATGAAGCACATATTCTACTTGGTGAAAGTGGCCACTGCAAGGATTATTGGGGTTCAGGCTTCTATAGGCAGGATAATACTTTTGATCTTGAAACAACTTTGCACAATATAGCTTTCAGTTCAAATGGTGCAAATACATATAAATCAAGAAATTTGAGACCTTTAAATGTATGTTCAGAAGCAACAACTCCAGAATCTGTGCAAATGCTTCTAAACTCTATTTGAAAAGAGGAAGTTAATTTGATCATTTAAGGAAACTTGTTTGGACCAAACATTGGTGAGTTGATAAGCAGCTCAAACAATTGGGCAGAGATTATTATGTGGTGTATTTTCAAAGGGCTCAAAGAGTCATTACCTTCTAGATGGCTATATATTTTGGAAGATGGGTTTGAAAATACAGGTAAGAAGAATCAGCCAGCGTCTGAACAGTCCGGGGTGAATTTGAGAAAAAACACCAAAGATCTACCAATTTTGTTGAATGCCTCTGAGCAATGTGGTTTATTGTTTGCTGTCAATTCCTCCTCAGTCATGGATTGCAGGCCTGCACAAAATAAGAATATTCTTATGATTGGTCTTTTTTCTGAAGTTAATAATTTAAAACAATATACTCATAACCTAGCACAAAATACAGGTTCAACAGAAGTAAATACGGAAAACAAGAATAGTGGAAATGATGATTTTGGATTTCAAACTTAAGGAGAATATAAGGGCAAGGATGAAGTGCTTTTGAAATTTCAGTGGGCAGAGGAGACAGAAAGGATGGGCTGCAGCAAGTTTTTGGAGTCTCGGGATAGAAGAGAAGGGAAAAGAGGAAAACTTCAAGTTCAAAGCACAGAGTTAATGCCCCCTGGAAGGAGAGATTTTGATTCTCTTGTTCAATCTCAGCAAGAAGTAAGCAATGCCTTTGGTCAAGTCGACATTCAATTGTCAGATTCTCTATGGGATGAAGGTGATGGCATTAGCCAAGAGAAGCAGTTGGACAAAGTTTCACATGAATATATCCTTTCTTCATAAATGTATAGGCAAAAAGAACTGGATGGAGGAGGAAGGAAAAAGAAATGTATAGGCAACAAGAACTGGATGGAGGCAGGGAATGAACAAGGAGAATATTAATCTCCATTTATAAGGATTGAAAAAATTTTGGACAATGCCACCCTGGATGTATCTTCTCATCCAGTGAGAATTGATTTTAAACACAAATAGATTCAAGGGATGTTGGGTTCTTTATTAGATGAAAATAAGAAAGAAAATGTGGAGGAACAATTCATTGAGTCTAATGGGGATTGTGATGTCGTGAAGGAATTAAGTGGAGTTTTAGTAAAAGGTGCCAATTGGCAAGGAGGCTATTGAAAGAGTGACAATGAAAGGGATACCAGAATCTTTGTTAGATGAGAGAAATCAGACATGTTCGATTTTTCCACTGGAAGATGCTCTTCTGGCAGACATCAAGGAAATACCAGATTTGATATTTGATGTAAGCAAGGAAGATCATACAGCAATGCATGCCAAGGAGCCTTCTCGGCAGGATCATTTACTTTCCAAATTGGAAGGAGTGCTAGACCAAGAAGTGGATGGCATTGCACCTTTGTAGGTTCTGTTAATAATCTAGACGCAAGTGATAACGCAGAAGGTGAAATGTGTGAGTTTTCAAGAAAGAGGGATAGATCAATTGAGGAGGCATGAGATATTAACACTGTGAATGGATCCTCTTATGAACTGATGGATGCTTTGGGATAGAGAGAAAGCCATTGGATGTCAGGCTCTGTAGTGAAGCATCTCAAAGAGGAGTCCCTCAAGAATGTTCATACGACAAATGAAAAAAGATTTAAATTCCTTTATATATCAAAGAAGTGAATGTGCTAGAGTAACTACACATGAAGATATTTCATTTGTAAATGGTGGACGGTAGGTTGGAGTTGGTGATTGATGTAAATGATGAAAGTGATGTAGAGATGCATGCAACATAGGTTGACTGTAAGAATGCAGTAACTGAGGCAGCTTGTTCAATTTATGTTGTTTTTGGATGTGCAAAAATCCAGTGTAATTTAAAGTCGTTAGTTGAAGCAATTCACATAGATAATGCAGGGAAGCATAACACAGGGCTGTTATAGGAAAATGTTGCTTTGGTGGAAAAACAAAGAGTTTTATATTTCTTACCCTGCAAAGGCATTGTGAAAAGCAGTGTGTTGGTGGAAAAGAGAATAGTTTTGGATTTTTCACTGGAGGAAACCAGTGAGAATGATGTAAGAATGCATGGTATGCCTGTAAAAAATAAAATTTAGTGAAATATTGAGAATTTTCTGTGGAGGAAATGGAAGAAATGCTTGTTCGATTATCAGAGAAATCTAAACCAAGGGAGAATTTTGTAGGTGCTTGTCAGGTTGCTTTTTTAAAGAATCAAATGCAAGGAATGTTCAGTTCATTTTTGGATGAAAGTAGTCAAGCTATTCCACAGAAGCATACCATGGAGACTACTGAAGCAGACATCGCAGTGGTTGGATTGCAAGAGGTTCCAAAACCTTTGGTTCACATTAATGAGAATCCTCATAAGCATGAATTCAATCAAGGGTTTAAAAGAGAAATCTGGATGGATTGAAATTGTTAGGAAATGACGATGAACAAATAGTAGTCAATTCTCGATGGATTTTATAAAAAAATTAGACTGCTTATGTGCTTACCAAATGAAAATCTCTGACCAAAATTCTAGTTAATAGGCACAATGAAAATAATTAGTTGTTGAAAGATTCAGGATTTGTTTATAAAAATGTTATGGAAGAGGAGTTTGCAGTCAGAGATGTGGAAATGGTGAACGATAATGAGTGTGTTTGGAAAAAAAAAAACCCTTAAGTATGCCCAGGTAAGTGTTACAAAGTTGTCATCAACAACCTTGAGTCAGAGAGAAGAGGAGTCTTCTATGTTACCATGGACTAGTGAAAATATGGCACATACATGTAACCATAAACTAGCCTCTTATATGGAGAAAGCTGAGATAATTTACATGGGTAGTGTAACAACTCGATTTATGGCCTCTGAAGTTCAAGAACCAGAGGATATTTCAGGGCTACATTGTTTCCCTCAGGACAACTTCAGTGAGTACTTTATTATACAATAAAGACATTACTGAGCCAAGTAAAGCTAATTGTGCACAAAAAAAAACGTTATCTGCAATACAAGCACTTGAATTAAAAGAATATGGCCATTCTTCTCCACACAAATGAAAAACATCACTTGAAAAACATTTGTCTATTGGAAGTGCATTCTGTGTAATAACATGTACTTCTAATTACCCAGGTTATGAGGAAGTGGCAACACAGACACTGCAGGTTTTTCTTCTTGCCAACTTACAAGTTGAAAAGGCATGTGAACAAGCCACTCACTATCATAATAGTGGATCACAAATTAGGAAATCACTTGGCACTGATATTTTTACTCTTGAAAATGTCCAGGATCTGAATGTTTCATTATTGATATATTCTAAGAAGTTTGACAAATCTGCCATTGCTAATTTGAGTCAAAGTGATGCACTGAAAAAATCAGAGACTAAAAAAGTTTCTACTTCAATAGAACCTTTACCTTTCCACAAGGTGAGCTATTACAAGTCTTAATTATTTGATCACTAAATATCTAACACCCAAGCATAGTTGAACTATGTTGGAACATGAATTTTATCTCTACAATGTATTTAGTTTCATAATTTGTCATTGCTAATTTGAGTGAATGTGATGCAGTGAAAAACTCAGAGACTCAAAATATATCTACTTCAATAGGACCTTTCCCTTTCCAGAAGGTGAGCTATTACAAGTATTCATAGTTTTATCAGTAAATAGCTAATGTGTATCGTAGAACTCTGTTGGGAAATGAATTTTAGTTCTGCAATGTCTTTAGTTTCATAATCAAGTCTAAATGTAAAATGAGGGAAAGCATTTCTCATTCTTATTTTATTGGGCACTTCACAGATCGACACAGATTAGAAGCCTCATCTTAAAAAACAATCTAATGAATTAATTAATTGTAGACACATTATGAAGATAGCCAAAACGGGCATGGCAGCAGAGAATGGAGATATTGACAAGACTTATCCATTGGTAGAGGAACCTGAAAATATTGAGAAATCAGTGCAGCTTGCACCAGAAGCCACCTATCCTCAGAAACTTAATGCCCTAACATTTCCTATGGAAAAATTGTGACTGATGGTTATCAGCAAGCAATGCAAAATGTTTAGTTTAGCATGAAGATAGTGGATAGGTGTGCAAAGCAAACTGAACAATCAAACCTAGAATTTCAAAAGAGTGGTGAAGTTGTTGTCATTAGCATGGAAATGTATTATGGAGAGTGATCATAGTAAGCAGACTAGTCTTATGAATGGGGAATTTGAGGAAAGGGGTAAAGCAGTGGGGACTACCACAGAAATAGAGGATGATCCCGACCAGCAAAGTGCTCATATGAAGCCAGAATCTGGAGAGTGTTTTGAGGTAACTAGAACTAGCATAGAAATAAAGAATAGTCTTACTAATATGATATTTTGAACTTGGAATTTGAACACAGTTTTAGAATAGTAAGAACCAGCATGATTGGAAACCTTTTCATATCAACTTGGAATCTGAAATTGGTGTTAATGTAGGCTACAAATCATTTGAAGCAACACCATGAGATGGAAGGCAGCCGAAGTCGTGTACTGAGCAATGCATCGAGCAATGAATTCTGACTTCAGATTCAGGTAATTGTAAAATTGGTTCTCATTGTCACTTAAAGTTGCATAGTTAACAGGCAATAGAGTTCAGGTTTGATAATATGTTGTCATGGCCAGCAAGGCAAGTTATATAGCTGATGGTTTGTCTATCCAACCTAGACTTGCGGCTTGGCGTAACGCAATGCAGTTTGACTTAACGGTGTGTTTGGCGTAGAAATATTAAAGAAGCTCAAACCACATAACAGAATCAAAAACCAGTAATTTAGATGCAATAAAATTAGAGAAAATATCTAATTATTGAACATAAATTCAAAAATTATTGAACTCTAACGCGGAGCTACAAGAAAATATATTTATTCAAATCGAAATAAGGCAACAAAAATTAGAGAACCTTTGAGAAAACCATTTAAAAGTACATGCATCTCCAGTCGGAATTTGCAGTGCTCCTTGGGTTTTCACATTTGCAAATAGAAAATTTGGATACCTAAATTATCCGAACAAAAATATGCAGTTAGGAAGATTCACATATTTCTAGTCCTCTGTCTAAATCGAATGGGAAATTGTGCCAAGATGAGATTTCAGTAAGAGGAGATTTAAAGGTGCGACTCCACATTTGTAGTTGAAACCATTGGCATCTGATTGATCTTGTTAAGCCCAATCTTTTTACTGTTGTTGATGATCATGGGCTCTTACCAAAAAATAGCGCACAATGCATCATCCAATGAAGAAATTTTATCTGCCCATGTGTGCCATTCACTTTGATTTGGATCATATTGGGGGGAAATTATACTAGCATCAATATTCTCAAGGGTTTGGCTACATTCTAAACCATTCTGACGAAAGCCAAGAAAATCATGAATATATCCCCAATCCTGCATCTTGACTATTGGAATTAGTATAATACCTAAAGAATGCAGTTTCGAAAACCGCAGATTGTTGAGACTGAAATTGCACCCGGAAGAAATTGCAATAGATCCCCCAATCCTACATCTTGACTATTGAACTTAGTAGAATCCATGAAGAATGCAGCTTCGAAAACCACAGATTGTTGAGACTGAAATTGCACTTGGAATAAATTGCACTAGGTCCCCAATCCTGCATCTTAACTATTGAACTTAGTATAATCCTTGAAGAATGCAACTTTGAAAACTGCAGATTGTTGAGACTGAACTAGCACCTGGAAGAAATTGCAGTAAGGCAGTTGCAAGAACAAGACCCACAACAAAATCCCTAATCACTAAGCCAATAGGAGATAACAAAAACACATGTTTTGGGCAGGAGAAATGTTTAGCATCATCATAGAAATTCCTTGAAAATATTTCAAGGTTGTCCTAGTTAGCTTAGCAATGGAAAGAAGTCATTAAGCTTAGAAAATTTTGCTTTTCTTTTTATTTACAGTTGCTTTGATCATGTCATGGTTAAGTCCTTTGATATGACAACCTACAGGAAATGAATTTAAATGATTATAAACATATTTCTTTTATGGGTCCACAAGGAATTTTACTAGCATGAACTCCTTAAGGAAACAATCCAATCAGCTACAAAAACAAGGTAAACAACCAGAAATCATAAATCAGATCCCTGATGCATCCCTTAGTCTGTGTCGTAGCCATTTTGAGTTGAAAATTCTCCATGATATATATTTGGTGGATCACTTGCAATAATTTTGAGCCATCTCTTGCCAAGTCTGGCAGTAGAACTAACAGAAAAACACTTTGATGGACCATTGTATCTTAGTGAAGATAGCCTTCCCACCTAGAACTCACTTCATTACAACAGTTATACCTATAAGGAATAATTCATAAAGGAGGATGGTCTTCCTTTCTCACACTAGTACCACCAATACCTCTTATTTCATTCACCAAAAATATGTGAGCTCGAGATATATGCACATCATGATCTCAAATTGGTATCCTTATATCTGCAACTTATAAACTACATGTAAAATAAATCAATCCCAAGGGCACAACAGTGATGTCAATTTTAGTCCAAATTTGTACCCAGTTTTTTTTTCAGCAGCTTTGAAAGACATTTCTCAATGATCATTTGGAAGAACACACTTATGTGTTTTCAGTTGAAAGCTAGTTCAATCTCAATTGTGAGCCACTACTCATCAAGTGCCACATTTATCTCCTCAGCTCAGCAAATCCCCTTTACATACAATTACAAAAATTTACCAAGGAAACATCCTTTCTCAAAGACGAAATTGACGTAAAAAAGGAGGGCATTGTCTGAAGAATAAAAGACATTAGTGCAACATAAGTAGGAAGTTTATTAGGTTGATGACTCGCCTGAGACATGGACTTAGATGCTCCCACTTGCTCCTGTACCCCCTACAATGTTTGAGTAAGCCATCTTAACATCCTGGCTACACTAGTAAGTAATTAGGTCTCTGTTCCTTCACTAGAATCTTTCTGATCTGACTTTGATTTCTTTTTCAGTTTTAGAACAGAATCTAGAACAACATTTTCACATGCATTAATCACTATAGGATGTTTCTATGGTTTTGAGGACCATTCATCTTCATCAAACTTCATATCCTTGCTCACCAATGTCTTAAGTTGCACTTTAATTTAGATCATGTAGGCCTTGGATGTCTTACTCTATCCAACAAAGACCGCCTTTATGTTCAAGGGTTCAATATTAGTGCTTTTCTCATCATGAATATGAATATAAATTGGACAAAAAAAAGGAAACAAAAATGTAATACTTGTGGCTTCTCAATAACAAAAGATTTATTTGGTGTTTTGTCCTTCAAGATCTTGTGAGGACATTGGTTCAAGATATAGACAATGTGTTGCAAGCTTTGGCTTAAAGACACATGGGTAAATCCATGTCCTGGATCATGGTTTTAGCTATCTCAATGATGGATTTGTTACTCTACAAGCCCATTCTTAGCATCCTCTTGATCCTTGTTTCCCTACAAAAGGTATCAAAGTCCTTGGACAAAGTTATAGTCCACTAGATCTGTCTCTCCCTTAACTTCCAAGGTTGAATGTAGGAAACTCAAGACAGAGTAGCAACAAAATGGGCATGTCAAGAAATTTGGATTGGGGAAATACTTGCAGATATGCAAGTTCATTAGGATAAGAATAATACTTTTTGCGATAATGAGAGAGTTACCAAGATGGAAAAAAGACCCGCCTTCGATATTAATCAATTGCATTGAGGTGCACATATTACAACACTCTATGTTGTTATTTTGTTTTTGGTCAAAATCAGGGGAAACACTTCCCCACTATAACATGGGGAAGATCACTGTCAAACACAGTGGACCATTGGCTAAGCTGTTGCATTTGAGGGTTTTCTATGCCCATTTAAAATCCATTTGGACTAGAATTTTGTATTTTCCTATTGGCCTCATCATGGGTCCATAGTAACACAATGGAGTGTGCTTGTCAGGGTTTGAACCCAAGTCATCATATGAACTCCCTCTTATTAGTAGACCATTTTTTCTTGCAGCTCTTTTTGATAGCCAAAAGCCCTATTAAGGGTGTTTTTGGCATGGTATAAATTTTAAATTTACACTTTGTCCTGCATATTTTCAAATTCATTAGCGAAAATGGGACAAATTTGAAATGGCTTCACCAACTAGTGCCCCACCACCTGGACCTGCTACTTACGTTGTATACTGCCTCAGTATCTTGAATCTTATTGACACTCACAACAATGAAGCCCTTAGCCACTTGTTAACAAAGCTAGATACACAAACCAATGCCACTTCTAAGGGTTTTCAATGTGCTCCTTTGGGCACAAATTTTGTAGTTTATGTTTCAAGTCCATCTGTAGTAGAAGTGGCTACAAGCAAAATTCCCGTAACCATTCATCTCTCAGCAAAGACAGAGCTGGTAGAGTACTTGGGGAAGGCTTACAAAAAGTTCTTAGCTATTCATAAGAAGTTACCGCCTGGTGGTATACTGGTATTTGTCACAGGAAAAAAGGAGGTGGAATTTCTATGCAGACAGTTGAGGAAAGCCTTTGTGAAAAGAAGCAAAAGCAATGTTAAAATACAAGATATTTCTCAAAAAATCAAACCCCAGTGTAGACACAAATGATGTTGCAACTGAACCCAATCTTGAGGGCATTTCTCAAGCTGTGGATGGCACAGATGATAGTGGGAAACACAAAGATGGAACTGATAGGTTTAACTCATTTGACGATGAGGGGTTTGAAGTTCAATCAGAGGCAAACTCATCTTCCTCTGATGATAAATTTGATTCACATTCAAATAATGAAGAAGAATAGTGTCTTGACAGTGGAAGAAATTGCAGTTGATAGTGTTGAAGCAATAAGTGAGGGAGTAGATATGAAATTGGGAAATATGCTTGATGTTTCAGAAACATCAATGTCTCTCCCATCCAATCAGCCTAATATGGAACCAGATAAGAAGCGCACTGTGGTAGTTGATACATCAAATGAAATAGCTGGTGATGGAGACATCCCTCATGCATGCATTGGTCGGTCACAGAGAATGCAAGTACCAAATGTTGATATGCAACATAAAGTCATGATTGAAGCAGTTGAAAATCATATGCCTCAAACAATTATTACTGATGAAATTGGAACAGAGCCTGAAGCAATGGCAGCCAGTACTATTTCTCAGCATGGAATCCAATTGGTTAGAACTGCACATGGAATGACTATTGAAAATCTCATAACGAATCCTTCTTTAGAGATGCTTGTAGAGGGTGTGCAGAGTGTTACCCTTGGAGATGATGACGCAAAGAGAAGGGGAGTTTAGAAGGCCATACTTGAGAGAAAAGGACCATCCTCATTTACTTATGCTATAGAGATGACATCAAGGACCGAATGTCGTATTCATCACAACTTAGAAGCAACTGTGGATGCCATATTAGCAGGTGCTCTATAAAGTTTTTCATACCCATCCCAGAGGATAAATATGCTGTATGATGCAGTATGCAATGTCAATTCAAAAAAAGAAATAATTAATCAAGTATCTATCTTGGCCTGTTCAAACTTCACATAAAATTTCCATGATATGTTTTGAATAGGAAAATCTCCATCATTTGAGGTCCACCAGATGGTTATGAAGGTAGTGACAGATGGAAGTCCTGCCACAACAGAACCAAACATTGGAAGCCATTTTAGGAGCATTTGACATGTTTAGATTCTGATGGTGTTTTTGAGGCTGGTAATGAGAGTGGTGATGATGATATTTTTGGGTTGAAAGGTAGTTATGAGCAATTTCAGAAGGATGATGATTCACCACTTATTTTATATACTTATAAAAGATCATGGAGGCTGATCTGGAGCAAGTAGTGGAAGTAATGGGCCTAGAGAATGCAGTTAAATTCACAATGACATTAGAGCAGCTGATGCAATTCTTGCTTTACATTCTAAGCTCAAGGAGAATTCATGGGTTCGAGGAGTGGCTAAATATCAGCATCTACCCATATTTTTTATGAAGAAAAACATGATGGCGGAGATGGTAAGGTTCATGCGTACTATTCTTGGTTTGGAGACTCTTGGTGCAAGTTATTTTAGTTCATTCAAAAAGCTTAAGAATGATATTGAGATATCAAATGGAGCAGCCAAGAGAAGATCTTCCCTAGAAGAGATTGATGCTTTAGAAGAGGCCAGACTTGCTATTGAATATATTGTGATCCCTAGAGGGCAGCCAGTTGAACTTCTTCCAAGATGTGTTGACATTATTGCTCGTCAAATAAAGCTGGTGGAGAGCTATCAATTAGTAACAGAGAAATCAAGGATATAGCGAGAGTGACAGCCGATGACTACCCATGTTTCAGAGATATGAAATTGCAAAACATTGAATCAGGAAAAAAAAAAACAATGAAATAATAAGCCTCAGTAAAGATTCTATTGAGCATATACATAGAGGCTGTGAAGATTCTCAAATTATTGAGCTGGTGGTTCAATGTTATAAATATGAAAACAATTCTTTTCCCCACACTATATCAACAGTGACAAGTGTGTCTAAAAGCAATATAAACAATGAAATGGCTGAATGTTTTTTCAATTCAGAATCTATAATTACAAATGAGCAGAGATCTCCTGAAGTGGAGGAAGATAATCCCAACATGAACCTGATGCAAGTAAGGCTATGTGTATTGGTGTTCCGACAGAGGATGGTATGGTAGAAGGAGATTTAAGAGCTAAGAACTATAACACTATGGCAGTGGAGCTTCTGCCGATATTATGCTAAACCTCACGCATGTTCGACTTATGAAGGAGAACCGTTGGTTTAGATTGACAGTTCAAGTTGATTTCGGACCCCCTCGGTGATTCGAATTTTAATGGAGGAGGGGGGGTTCGAAATGGGTACTTTTCAAACCCAACCATTAACCACGTGGAAAGCGAAGGATATGTTCGCACCCCCCCCCCCCCATCACAATACGGCTTACCATCTATTGCGCTCTCCAAAATCCGGTTTCAGGTTTTCGTAAAACAAATGCTCAAAGTCTATACTTGGAAAGAATTTTTGTTGCTGGGAAAGGAAAGGAGGTTTGAACTATCATGATCCGGATTTATGCAGGAATGCAACAGAATAAACATATAACCATAAATACAGAGATGCAACGGAAATAACACTTCATTTCATTAGTATCAAAGAACTGAAATTTTCTTACAGACAGAATGGAAATAAAAATAGCTAAGGCGCTGGTAGCTATCTCTGAGAAGACATGTGGTGGCTACAGACCTCTGAACTGAGTTAAAATGAGGCTCGAGGGCCTATTTATTATTGAGAAACAATGGAGAATCCTAAACATCCAAAAACCTAACCCTAGGAGATGAAGCGCCAAAACTGTGGGCCCCGTTTGGGTAAATTGGTGTTTCAACTTCCCAGGGACGTAACTTTGGCATACTATCTCCGTTTGACGCACATGATACATCATTAGAAAGCTCTATCCGAGGAATATAGCAGAATAGAATATCATTCCGGAACAGAATGATATTTGCTGGAGGCGTGATGCCCAAAAAACGTCGTTTGGGGCCTCAAAACAGCTCCGGAAGTTCAGGACCCGAAAAACTACTAAAAATAGTAAATTATGCTTAAACTGAAAAACTAAAAGATACAATGGTGGGGGCCCAGGTGGAATAGGCGGGTGGCCACCAATATCCACCTGGATCATATCATTACCCAAAAAGAGCGATATTTTCACGATAATGTACACTAATGGCACAATTGGTGAACCTAAAGGCATATTGATCGCAAATGAAAACATTGTTTCTATGGTGACCGAAATTGCTTATTTTCTTAAATGTCAGAATGAAGAGCTCACAGAGAAGGATGTTCATTTCTCGTTTCTTCCTCTAGTACATATATTTTATCGGGTGACAGAGGAATTTTTCATATCAAAAAGTGCTTCAATAGGCTTTTGGCACAGGGATGTGAAGCTTTTGGTGGAGGATATTGCAGAACTAAAACCAACTGTCTTGTGTGGTGTCCCACTTGTTTTTTGATCACATATATTCAGGTTTAAACTAGAAGATTGTCGTTGGAGGATTTTCGAATAGAAAGGTGTTTGAATTTGCATACAAATACAAGCTTAATAATATGTGCAAAGGGTTGAAACATGAAAAATCATCTCCACTTTTTGATCAAGTTGTCTTTAGCAAGATTAAACAAGTTCTGGGAAGACGTTTCCATGTAATTTCATCAGGAGCAGCTCCACTTGCAAGACATGTGGAAGAGTTTCTACGAGTAGTGACATGTTTCCATGTTGTACAGGACTATGGTTTGACAGAAAATTTTGCGGGAAGTTTTGTTTCCCTTCCAAATGTTATTTCAACAATCGGGACTGTTGGTCCACCTGTTATGAATATTGATGTTTGCCTTGATTCTGTCCTTGAAATGGGATATGATGCACTTTCATAAGTTTAAGCTTTCACAAGGAGAATACGTTGTAGTGGAAAATCTCGAGAATGTGTATGGCCAGTGTTATGCTATTGATTTGGTGCGGATGTTGTTAAGTTCATCATTCGTCATGTAGAGGTATTAATTTCCTTTGTCCAAGAGGCAAAGCTTCCTGCGATTTTGAAATGCTTTCAGCTATTAGTTGAGCATGAAAATGCCGTGAGGAAGGCTACAAAGGAGCGGAAAAGGCGTTCTGATTATAAACCCATACTTGAGCAGGATGGCCTTATATGGCAGCGTTCTTCCTATTAGGGGACAAAGAGGGAGAAAAAAAGAGAAGAATCATTAGTTGAAGTAAGAGATTACAAGCGGCAACAAATTTCATACTGTGGAAAAAAGGTCAAGCGAACTCCAACACAAGTGTTGCAAGATATAATTGAGGGCCACATGGAGGAAATTAAGATAGCGGGAGGAATTGGTTGTTTTGTAAAGGGTATATTTGAGATACCACATAAGGCAACACAATCTCTTCCTTCAGATAGTGTGACTGAGCGTAAATAGCAATGTGAAGCCACCAATTCAGCCTTTCCTAACAGGGGTGAAGGATTTTCTGTGTCTAGCTATCAAAGGATACAAAGTGTCATGCGACTAAAGTTTCTGTAGGAAGCAATGTTTCGTCTTCTCTGATTAATAGGATCGATGCTATGCTTCATAAGCTAGGAAAATAAATTGACGATGTAGATGCAAAAATTGGTGACCGATGGCAAATATTGGACAGAGATATTCGAGGGTACACATGGTAGCCAGCACCGCAGTAGAACTAATGATCCAGTAAAGGCGGTCTGAATTGCCTCTTCGTGACCACCTCAGCCACTTTCAGCATACCTTTTTTATTTACGAAGAGCTGCCAAAGTTAATATTACAGTCAATTTTGCCAGAGATATTTTTTGTTCAGGCCTTGCATGGCCACAGTTGTCAAATTCTAATTAAATTGTAGTTAATGAAGATTGTCGAAGTAGATTAGGGAAACCAGCATAGTTGCAGTTAAATACTACTTGTATTTTCATTATCAAGGGTTGGACCTTGTTAGACTCTGCGTTGTAAAGATCATTGTATTGGAGCACTGTAGTTTTTGTTGGGGCATCAATAATAAGAGACCGTTCACAGGATTCTTGAGATATGTTAATGGTGATGTTTCTTTTGTGTTAATGTTTTTCTCTACCTTTCATGCTGAGCATCAATTTGTCTAATTTTGAAACAGAAAATTTAGATTAAGATTTGCTAAGAGAGCACCTTAATTTTGTCTGTGTTTACTATCTTAATGTTTTCTTCTGAAGTATAGTTAAGGAATTCTTAACTGCTCTTTAGCTATTACTGAACTCATTGTTTTCTTCCATCTTATATTCACACTGCCAGTAAGATCCAGTCTGCATAGTTAGCTTGCCCTGTGAATGCCCTTGAAAATTTGATGCACAATTCAGCCTTTTATGATTCCATAGCCCAACGGATTAAGTTTCATAGCTCTATCTGTCCAACCACATAACCAATCAAAACAAATAGCCCTCATAATTTCTATAACTAGCCTAATATCAGCCTTTATAATCATCAAGCTAAATCATAAAAACAGAGAGAGCCCTCTCTGAGTCTAGGAAGGATATATTACGGACTCCAAAGCGGTTTGATGTTGTCCTCTGTCGTTTATTCTTGCCAATCTTATAAATTACAGGGCCACAACAGGTGGCACTAATGTTGCACGCTAGCCAATAAAGATAGTCCTAGTCAACTTCTATGCCTATAGAGAATAGAAGCTTGGTCTCCAGCATTGAAATTGGTCCAACTTACCACTAGACCAAGCCCTATGTAGGCTAAATATTGATGGTGAGAAATCACCAGAGGGAGCCACTGATGTTGGAAGCTAGTCAATGGGGATAAAACTGGTCACTTTTGTGCCAAATAGGAATAAAACATTAGTCCCTAGCATGGTATATGTTCTTAAATTACACTAGAACAAGCCTAATCAACTCATATTTTTATTAGTAGGAATGATAGAGACGTGATTTTTAAGGATGGTCTGGCTTTAATATCTTATCTAGGTTGTTATTTTATTTTTGGTCAAAAGCAGGGGAAACACTTCCCCACTATAACATGGGGAATAACATTGTCAAACACAGTGGAACATTGGCTAAGTTGCCACATTTGAGGGGTTTCTATGCCCATAAAAAATCCATTTGGACTTGAATTTTGTATTTTCCTCTTGGCCTCATCATGGGCCCTTAGTAACACAATGGAGTGCACTTGTCAGCGTTTGAACCCAAGTCATCATATGCACTCCCCCTTATTGGTAGATCATTTTTTCTTGCAGCTTATGTTGATGGCCAAAATCCCTCTTAAGGGTGCCACTAACGTTGCAGGCTAGCCAATCAAGATAGTCCTAGTAAACTTCTATGCCTATAGGGAATAGAAGCTTGGTCTCTAGCATCGAAATTGGTCCAACTTACCACTAGACCAAACCCTATGTAGTCTAAATGTTGAAGGTGAGAAATCACCAGAGGGAACCACTCATGTTGGAAGCTAGCAATGGGCATAAACCTGGTCACTTTTGTGCCAAATAAGAATAAAACATTAGTCCCTAGCATGGTATATGTTCTTATTGCACTACTACAAGCCTAATTGACTCGTATTTTTATTAGTAGGAATGATAGAGATGTAATTTTTAAGGAGAGTCTGGCTTTAATTTCTTGAAGAATGTTCCTGTTGATTTCCCTCTATGTGTGAGATTTTCTAAACTGGCTCCTTAAATTCTGATGAGTAGAAACACTAAAGGATATATGTAATTCCTGGGAATCTTGTTAAAGCTTTAAGTGAGAATGTTAGCAGCTAGCTATAATTTCTTGTTTTGTATCAATAGTGAATTGAAGGAATTTGGACGCTGGGAAATTGGACTTCACCTGTTGATTTTGGAAATGCACCACTCAGGTACACAAGACGTTATGGATTCTATAAGTTTTTTGTAAACTTCCAAAGTAAGAAGTTGGACTAAGCTAAGCAAGAATCAAGATGATAAGAGGAAGGAAAATTCAACTGGGTTTTGGCATATGTAGAAATGGAGAAATCTTGTCTGGAATATGAGCGGTGTATCATTTTGTATTTTTCACAAGAAGGAAAATTCAACTGGGTTCTGGGCCCTAGCACATGTAGAAATGAAGAAATCTTGTCTGGAATATGAGCAGTGTATCTTGTCTTGTTTTTATGATTAACCTCCATGTTATCATCTAGAGGATCAATGGAAGAAGGAAGGAGTCAAAGAATAGATGCAATGTAATAAGGTTGTTTTGGATATTTGTGTAATAAAGAAGGGAAAATGGACACTTAAAAGGCAGCCTTGTGCTCTCAAGGAAATGAACTGTTAAGAGCAGATAAACAATCCAGGTTGGAAAGAGAAAATAAACAATAAGGACACAGTTAAATCTTTGCTCCATCAATCATACTGCAATAGCTAAAATTCTAAGGATGGTTGGACAAAATTCTCATTGTAGCATCTGCTTGCCATTGAGAAGCAAGGAATGTAAGAAGATTCGTGTACAATAATTTCTTATAATTTGCGAATGCCATTTCCGAAACTGCATCTAACTTTCATGTGTGTCAGGGAAGAGTTCAGAAATTTGCTTCCTTATGCAGTTAGAGAGGAAAATGCTAAGGCTTTCTAAAATCAGCGATATGCCCGATGCACAGTGGGAAACTAGATAGAGACAGTTACTATTTAACTTTCAAGAACTTATGCTTGACTAGCTGAAAAGTATTGATTTTTTTTTCTCATGACCTTGAGTACAAAGTCTCATAATCAACTAGATGAAAAATCAAGTCTATCTTTCAAATGTTTGAACCAGGACTATATAACTGATATTACAACAATAAAATAAATAATTCCAGTCTATAGAAAGGTATCACAGTAGCAACATACTTGAATTTTTGGGGTGCTTCAAACAATCTCGTCCTGAAGATAGGATTCCAGGTTGTTTGCAGTTTTTAATTGGCGAAGTTGGCTTTAATTTTGGAACTTTGTCGGCTCTTCTACAGGTATCATTTTGCACCAATTCTTGGTCAGGTCTTTTTCTTGGACTCACTAAAGGAGTTTCATTTTACGCATCCTTTGTATGATTAAACCTTCAATAGAACATTGGTTTTCAATACAAACTTTCTTAGAGAGAAACTGGCAACTCGGAGCAGGTTACAAGAGCTCCTTCTATAATGGACAGAGGTGACCCCAGAATGTGGCAACAGTTTTCCACTTCAGCCGTTGTAAAAGAAAACAAAGAGCTTCTCTCTGTAACTTCTAAGGCCTACTTGGATGGCCTATTTTGGCCAAAACATCAAAAAAGTACCTCTACATTGTTATCTTGTGAAGGATAACGTTTCCCTCCATTAGTAACTTTTTATATAGTCCATGCTTCTTGATCCATTAGTTTTGACTTATCCGTACACTAAAGAGCATTAAAGATTGTATTCTATTGCACAAAGATGATCTGAAATGGAAAACCTATTAAAGCATAGTATTTCAGTTGACGTATCAAATTCTCGGTTGCATACAAACATAAACTTCTTGTTCCATACAAATAGAAACCACTTGAAGATATCTATGAACCACCTGAACATCAAAAATGTTCAATCTCATAATTCTTAATTAAATCTTTAAAGAATGTGACATTAGCCTTCTTGGCTTAGTGAAAGCCCTAATGTTCTATCCTATTTGACAGTCTTAAAAATCTCACAAAAACCTGTAAATATTTTGGCATTCTGTAGGCCCAGCCTCTAAAAGCCCTAAATTTCTATCTTCCTCTGTGTAATTTGAATAGAATACCGTAAAATACAGGAATAATCAATGTCCATTCTCCCAAAACTTTGAAATGTGCAGAACAGAAAGAGAAATCATTCAATCAAACTAATCGAAATGTATCAGAATCCCCACCCTTTAACTGAATGAATTTATTTGCAAACTCTGTCGTTTTTTTAAACAAAGCACAACCTCCTCTAGTCCATTTATAGAGAGCCTTAGCTTATGAAATATTGTCTCTAAGCCAAAATAGGGTTAAATTTTTCCATTGAAAGCTTACAATAATTGAACTGAAAGAACCAAAGAACCATTGTAGATACTTTAATCAACTTGTTTTTCTCTAATTCTACTGCTTAAAATAGTGTTTTGAGCAAGACCTATTTCGACAAATTTAGTTCAGAGAATGTAGTGGCTTATTTAATGAATTTTCTCCAAGACAGAGCATACAGGATTCGTGACAACCACAAGAAAAATGATGAGATTTTGCAATTTAAGCATTCTCTTGCAGAAAATACCTTTCTGAACTTGTTTTGACGGTGAAGAAACGCAAATGATCTGTTGGAATTCATGCATGAATGGATCTGGGGGCTCGAGGATTTATCCCAGAGCGATTGCAAACCAGGATTGTACAAAAGCGAGCTCCTGAGCTCTGCGTGAGCTCGTTTCAAGCCAGGGAGAGGGATAATGCAATAGCGGCAAAATACAGAGGCATTAAATGTAAAGGTGCCATATATTTGTATTTGAGTTAAATGATTTCAAAGAATTTGGAATAGTTTAATATTTTTTTTTAATTTGGAAAAAAAAATGGAACAAGAGGGCAAAGGAATGAAACTAAGTGATTGGGTGGGATAATTATAATGGCTTGTGTTATTTTTTTGAGTGACATTGAATCGATATATAAATCAATTATAAATTAAGTAATTATTCATTATTAAAGTGGGATTTTATATAAATTATTTATTTATTAAAGTTAATTTGTAGTTTTTAATAATATATTTATGTTAAAGAAAATTATTTAAATTAATGTTGTATCAAGATTTTTGTTAATTTTTCTATATTATATTCTAATTTACTTTAAATTTGTTTTAAATATGTTTTACCTTCATATATGGAGGTTATTTATTTTCATATTTAAAGTTTTGTTGTAGTATTTTTCCTAAAAAAATGACTATTGTGATTGTGATGGTGAGAAGGTATTCTATAAATAGCGTTAAGGATTATTTAGAATAAATAGGAGATTCTTTCTCATTATCTAAGACTAATCTTTGAGAGAATGGATATACATTCCCTAATTATCACATAAAAAATATGTTAATCTTGCATTTATTGCTTTCTCTCCATGGAGGTTCGCTAAACAAAGGGAATACCTCCTCTTATGTGAATTTGATTCTCTCCACCTCTTAAAGGATTTTCAAACATTAATAATTAAATTTTCATTACTTTAAAGATGTAGTCTTGTCGAATATACAAAAACATAGTAGGATTCTTTCATTGTGGACAAAATCAAGTACATGTCTGAGGGAAGTATTCCTCTATGGATGGTTAACAAGTTCATCAATAACTACAAGCAAATGCTTCAATCTATATATTTAATGATCTTTAGTCATCATCTAAAGAGTTCAAGAATCAAATAAATTCCAAACTAAGTTCTAAGTATATGGTAAGATTGTACTTAGAGGTTCTGTTATTGTAAAAATTGACAACTATGGAAGTTGTGGCAAGGTATTGGAGGAAGGACTGTCATTTTCGGGCAGAGCTAGCCTCTTTTTAAATGATAGCTTCCAAAATTGAATCCATCTTCAATGTATGTACGTTGTCTAGCTTTGAGTATGGTTTCCCTTTCATCCTAGACATCAGAGAAATACATGCAATGTATTATGACTTTCTTAGCCGTTTAAGTTAGTCATTTTTAGTTCGGTCACTTAAAATTTCTCAAATTTAGTATTAATTTAGCAGGTGAACTTTTACAACTTGTAATTGTAAGATCATTAGATGAGGTGATCCTCTAACTCAAAGTTGTGTATATGGCAAAGCTAGAAGATGTTATTGAGAAGAGGAATATCATGATGTCATTGGTTTCAACTAGACACTAATGTAAACCCACTTTGAAACCACCATGGGGGATCTGAAGGGCAACATCTAGTGATCTTGTGTGTATGAGGGTTCAAAATTAAGGCCCCCTCTTATTTGCATGAAGTGTTCCTAGTACAAATCCATCTTAGAGTCAAGGCCATGAAAATATGAAGTCCAAGTACTAAATTTATTGTTTATAAATAACCTCTTTAACAAATTGACACAAACGTATAATGATGTCATTTACATTGGAGGTGTATGTCACCTGAATTGTGTTACAACTTTATTCGCTCCCCCACAAAAAGGTGTCATGCTCCCTTGTGATGGTGCATCAACCCTAATGGAGAAAAATCTCTTGATGTAAAAGGAATTTAAACATGATGTAACTTTAACAGTTCCCTACATTCACCCCTTGGCTCACCACTCATGGCAAATGTGAGGCTATTTCAAGAATTGATGTGGATAATATAATTTTAGTTTCTCTTATGTATAGTATTATACATTGACACAATTGTGGTTTTTTAGCAAACAAAATATTTATATCAAGGGTTAGCTCCTTGTTCATTAGGGTTGAATAGGTTGTGTCATTATGAGTGATTTATTCATTGTCAACTCCTTATGTGGGAGAACACTACAAGTTCCATGTCAACATGAAGAATAGATATTGTGAGCAACTCTTATCGAGGTTTTTCAAATTATCCAGTTGTTCTACATTTGGTATACATGTTATAAGCGCATTACCCACAAACGCACACCCTCGAGACCAATACCCAGTTCTCTAAAAATCAAATGGTACCAATATTCTTAGTTAGAGGTGAAGGATTCTCCTAAGAGGTTATTTTGTTGGTTTTAGGTGTTGTGTTTTGCCTTAGATACTAAGTGGTTAAGGGCTTCAAGAGTTAAGATTTAAGCGCCAAGGGCTTGGGGGGAAAGGGATTTAGGGGTTAAGGGCTTAATAATTAATGGATTTAGGTGTTAGGGGCTAAGGGGTTAGGTTTTAAGGTGTTTGGGGTTTATGGATTAAGGTTTAAGGGTCACGGGTTAAGAGAATAAGGGGTTAGTGCTTAGGGGGTTCATGGATTCTAGGTTATAAGTTAATAGCTTAAGGTTTAATGCATCAAGGGGTCGGTGGCTTATGAGGTATGAGTGTAGGGGTTAAGGAAGTATGGCTTCAAGGTTAAGGGATAGGGACTTTAATGGTTATGGGTTAATGAATTATTGGTTGTGATAATGAGACCCCTAATGCGCTTATCACCACTATGAGGGGTTCCCCTTTCAATTTCTATTGTTACCTTCCCTCTAGGCCCCCTAGCTCCTATGACATTAGGTCTTAATCCCCCTTCTCATTCTCTAATGCCTGTATTATAGATCTTAGTAAACCATGCTTGGACATCCCACTTCTACCCATCCATGCTAAATGTGTGTCCCCCAGTCCTGTTCAATACACCACAAAATAATCCTCCCACATTTTCGATCATATCATTCAACTTATCCTAACATTATGGGTGAAATTGGTGTTTATGTTGTAAAGTGAACAGAGAAAAAATACTAATTGTTTTTTCTATTGAGAAGATGTAGAAATTAATTGTCATGATTGGAATGTGCATGCATCAATCTAGATTGGCTTGTTTTTCGAGCTTAGACATGAATAATCATTTGGTCATACTCCATCCTATCAATGGAGTCTAATACCACAAAGGTATCGATGGGAAATTTGAGAGATTCTTTTGAAAGCTTGTATGTTGTGGTATTTATCTCCTTCATAATGTGTCTGAAAGATAGCTAGTCCAAAGAGTTGGGGGAATCTATGATATCTTGTAGGATGGGGTGTAGGTAGATGTTTTCTATCATGAATTATTGACCCAATTTATCATGATATTTGAATCCTCCATGATCTATAGGTATTTGACTCTTTTTATGGATGCAATTTCCAAAGGGGTACAAAGAGCAGTGGAATCAACTCAGTTGTTGGAGCCTTAACTTTGGGTATGTCTTACTTTCTCGCTATAAAACTGGGAGAGGAAGAGTACCACACCCACTTTTCAGCTAGGTGGGATAACTTGTGCAACACCATCAAATAAGTCACAAGGGCATCCAAGAGGGAGTGGAGGAATTACCAAAATCCATTATTTTGTGAGGAATTTCCAAACACTATTTTTTATCAATTTAATTGTGATCTTTGTTAAAATTTCTCGTGAAAAAAATGTGTTTTTGTTCCAATCCCACAAGATATTTCTGATTAGAATGCATGAGACACCTTTAGAATAATCTTCCATGCTGTTGAGCAGCTAAGTTTTGAAATTTTCTTCCAAGCTTAGATAGGACAACGAGCCTGTCATGTTCAATTTTTCAAGGGTGGTGGTGATGACCTACACTGTGTTGGGACAAGAGATAAATAAGTGTGAAGAAATATCATCATATGAATTGCATAAAGGATAGATGTTAGGGTGATTCGTAAACTATCATGGATATTTCTCGTGAACAAAATGTGTTGTTGTTCCAATCCCACCAGATATTTTTGATTAGAATGCATGGGAAACCTTTTTAATAAATCTTCCATGATGTTGTGTAACTAAGTTTTGAAATTTTCAACCAAGCTTAGATAGGACCATGAGCCTATCATGTTCAATTTTGCAAGGGTGGTACTGGTGATGACCTGCACTGTGTTGGGACAAGAGATAAATAAGTGTGAAGAAATATCATCATATGACTTACATAAAGGATAGATGTTGGGGTGATTCATAAACTATCATGGATAATTTTCGTGAACAAAATGTGTTGTTGTTCCAATCCCACCAGATATTGCTAATTAGAATGCATGGAAAACTTTTTTAATAAATCTTCCATGATGTTGTGTAACTAAGTTTTGAAATTTTCTTCCAAGCTTAGATAGGACCACGAGCCTATCATGTTCAAATTTTCAAGGGTGGTGGTGATGACCTACACCGTGTTGGGACAAGAGATAAATAAGGGGTGATTCGTAAAATATCATGGATATTTCTCGTGAACAAAATGTGTTGTTGTTCCAATCCCACTAGATATTCTTGATTATAATGCATGGAAAACCTTTATAATAATATTCCATCATGTTGTGTAACTAAGCATTGAAATTTTCTTCCAAGCTTAGATAGGACCACGAGCCTATCATGTTCAATTTTGCAAGGGTGGTGGTGATGACCTGCACTGTGTTTGGACAACTAGAGATAAATAAGTGTGAATAAATATCATCATATGACTTGCATAAAGGATAGATGTTGGGGTGATTCATAAACTATCATGGATATTCCACTAGACAGTTCATCATAACAGACCAAATAAAACTATACTTAAAATTAACGACTAAGAGTTTGTGACAGGAAATGTCAATGAGTTTCGGATGTGCTAAGGAGGGAGTGACCAATAACCCAAGATTCTCTCCCAACTTGTCAAAATTCCCCTTTGTTAGGAGCTTTGTCAAACTATAAACCATATGCAACTTTGTCAGAATGTGGTCCAACACTACCAACTCCCTAATGAACTTGGAATCTTAGGAAATTGTATTGAATATAAATGTTTTTGAAATGGTCATGACACATTGGATTTTCATAAAGCTTGATGTAACTTTGATTCTCACAAGAGACAATATTGGGCTTCAACAACTGATTGGTTGACTCTACAATCAAGTTGCAAATCTAGATAGCTTCATAAATAAGTATATGAAACTTCCATATACTTTGCTTCAGTGGAACTGAGTGTAATTGTTGCTTGCTTCTTGTTGATTTGATGAAAATGATTTATAAAATGATAATAATGATGTTTAAAATGAGCCTTATGATGGTCTAATTATACACATTGATTTTTCACGAGGTGTAGGGGTATGTTTATAACATCACTGCCCTTGAAAGCACGGTAATTAGAATTCTCTTTAGTTAAGCACATTTTTGTGGTGGAATGTAGTTTATCAGATATCTATTTATACTTTGTAGAGGTTTGACTTTGTTTGTCCTTTGAGTTTTGGTGAGGTTTCTTTGTATTTTTTGCACCATAGTCTAAAGTCTTTTGACCTGATTGTTTAACATGATAGCTTTATGCTTATTGGCAATATATTTGAAATACCTGCATGATCAAGAAACTATTATGGTTAATTAAATTACTAATTAGGTACTACAGAAAGAGGATGATGCTGAGAGGGCTTGCCTGGGTGACTCTGGGAGCAACCCGGAGGTGGTCAGATAAAGCTCTTCTAAGTTACAAATCTGAAGAGAAAAAACTGGTGATATATATGTGGTTGCTCAACCTGGGTTGTATGGAAAATCTTAGCAGAGAGTGTTTACCTTTCCGTGTCTTCACGAAAGTAGGTTGTCTGGTCACAGAATAAGATCACTACATGTAGGTGATGGTTCTGTAGTAAGTTCTCAGCCTTATCTTCAAAATGGCTAACAGAGAGGATCAGGTTTGAATACAGGATATAATTTGATGAATTTGGAGATTTAGAGTTAAAGAAAAAATTGTGGTGATGTTTCGATGGTGCTAATTTGTAGGGTTTTCCATTTTTATAATTTTCTTTGTTGTGCTTTCTACCATGCTACCTAGTTTCTTTCCTGTTGCCCTAGAATTTTAACTTTTTCGATGTTTATCTCTCTATTGTTTCTTGCCCCATTTGAAATGTCATCCTTATTTGGTAGGTGTTTTCTTAAATATAGTGTGAATATTTTTCCATCACACAACTTCTGTGGCATTTGTCTACGCAAATAGCTTGTAAGGCCCATTCTTCAGGGTATTTGATGAAATAAAATGATAATCGACGATCACCAACTAATGGTACCTGCAAATATTTACTCTAACAATTCTATAGTTTTCCTGTACCAACAAGTATACAACATTTTAACCTCATGAACTAGTCTCCTCTATTCTCTTAGCTGATGCTATAAGCACTTATTGCTGTAGTCAAAGCTTTTACTCTCTAGTCCCATTGAGCTATTTCAGTTATTTGTGGACATTGATCTATTTTCATTTCATTTCTTCAATTTTTTCTGAATGTTATGTGTTACCTTTGGCCAGTGCCTTATTTCTTAGCTATGTTTTTTCTGCATAAGCATTCCAGCTAGCCAGAGCAGCAAGGGTAGCAGGAGCCACTCAGACCAGCCAAATCCCACCAAGGGCAGCACAGAGGCAGCAAGAGCCACGCAGGGCTGACCCAGGCCCAGTCAGGGCAGCACAAGGGCAATGTAAGCCCTTTAGGTGTGACATAGGCCCTTACTGAGCAGCGCAGAGGCCGAAACAGGCCATTCAGGCTGACGTAGAGGGATTCAGAGCAGCGTATTACTGCATTTTTATTTCTTTGTTGGGTGAACCAGTTTTGGTGCCCAAGATTGTTGTACTTAGATTATGCATAATAATGAAAACCCTCCAGATCTATCTGCACTAGTTTTCCCGCATTGGGTTTTTTCTGGGGACAGTTGTCCAGAAAATCCATGTGTCACTTTGTCTATGAGCATGTTATTCAATATTTGATCTGTATGTGTAGGTTGCTAGTTGTATTTACTATTTACTTCGCTAATTTATTGAATATTTCAGAAATTAACTTGTGACTTAATTCAAGTAGGAGAAGTAAATCAAGATACTACAGTAGGGTTTCTTAGATTAAGAAATTTTCACATTCCCTAGGTCTAGCCCCATTAGGTCACCTAGGGCAACAATTTCCCAGGAATCTAGCTAGAGGAAAACTTCTATATCCTAGAGGCAGCTACGTTGTTGGGTGCCCTCACTCTCCTCAGAACTTGGGCCAATTCTGACGGTGGAATCTTCGGATACCTCAAGCCCTAGCTCTAGGATCAAGTTTTGCCTAGGTGTTCCCAAGGATAGAACCTAGTAGGATCAATTTGACCTATCGAAGTAAAAACTCTTGTCTGATCCTTTCCCCTCACCTTGTCCAGTATAGGAACATCATTGGTTGCTAAATTCCATCCCCGAACCTGGGTTGGGTCCACTTGGCCCCGTGTGGTCCCATTTGGTGTCAAAGGCCTTTCATCAAGGACCATTTGGGAATCCAAGTTCCCAAAGGATTTTAGGGATTGATAACTTCCTTCATAAGTCTTATTCTTCTCCCTCAACCCTTCAATCCCCCTCCTCTCTCCCTAGAAGATAAATTCCCTTGCTTAAAAGGAAAGCAAGTCCCACTCTTTATTTTATCTTAGGGAAATGGTTTTGAGGGTCACTTCCCACCTATTCATTGACCTATACTCTACAAGTGACTTCCTAAACTACCGGGACTCCACCCATCGGTGAAAGTCCGTGAAGAGCAAGGAGCCTTAGCTGTGGTGACAATGGGCTAAGCCTCCATCGTTTCCCTTGTCCTAGCAGTTGCCCTCTTAGGAACCCCTTTTAGGTCCACTACTAGTTTGAGTGGTAACAAGTTCTTCACAATTCCATTTTTGAACAACTCTTTGGTAAGCCCACTTTTTCCATATTATAGCTCCAAGATGAGAAGTCCAAGGCTATGGAGGCTGCCCTTCTTCTCTCTGAATCAATCCTCTACAATATAGTGAACTAGGGCTAGTTGGTTGGCCCACTTGACTGTTACTTTAGTCCTTCAAAGTCTGAACATCCTTAGGCCCTATACACCTACCCTTCTACCAATTTTGTTGTCCTTCACTAGAACAAGAGTTAGGGCTCTTCTTTGACAATAACCTAACAACCCTCCAACTGTACTTGGACTACCATCAATCTGCCCAACCACAGTCAATTCTTTTTACTAATCTAGGGCCCAAAATATTGTCTTCATCTAGGGCTCTTCAAATCTGCCACCTAACAATGGTTTGAGTCCTCTCAAGATAATTGTTCTTGTGTATCGACAATTTGATCTAATTTGTTGTCCAATCTATGAACAAATATGAACTACTCCTCTTATCATACTTCTAACAATCTATAGATGACTGAACTAGGGTCACAAATCAGCCACTAACAGTCCATTTACTAATTTTTCATAGGTTTCTTCAGATCTTTGTCTAAAACTATATGGAAAGTACACCAAAATCAACTTCTCTACATGTCAATCCATTCTTCATGTGGCACATTTCTTCTGCATGCTCAATCTTCTGCTCAGGTTCCACCCTCCTTTGGATCTGATGTCTCCACACATACTGAATCTGAAAACCATATTCCATATCTGCGGTCTTTATTGCAAAAATAAACCTCACTCTAAGGGTCACAACCCATCTTCTTCTACGCAAATTTTTCACAGTCTTAAGGGCATAACTTATGAACTAAACATGCTAGGAAACTGTCCTAACTAGGGCATTATACTTATGTACTTCTAATTATTGTAGAACAAACCCTATTCACACATAGAAAAAACATGACTTTTTCCTCCATAAGAGACTCGACCTAGCTCATATGGATCCATAGATTCTGGGCATTTCTTTGACTGAATCTTGACATGAACTTCAAATCTCAATGTCGACCCTCAAACTAGGGTTAACTCAATCAATATTACGCCTATGTCGACTTATGTTATGGCTCTAAATTACAGTGCAAGCCCTCCTCCATTTATGTTGGTCTTTATCATAGACCTTGCAGCCTACTAACCACCACAAGGCAAGATGGTATCAACCCTCTCTTCTATTTCATGTAGAAAATCTAACCAACGGGATTCAATCTGATCTTGTAATGTACTAGAATAAGACACTGAATCCTTCCTACAATTTGTGGAAACAAAACACGATCGCACAATCACATATAAGTAAGAGAAACAAGTTATCAAACACACAACACAAGATGTATCTGGGGAAGCAACTGCTCAAAACCCTCTATCTCTATTTTGTATTAATTCAAGGAATCATGAAACAATACAATGCTTAATCTCTCTTGAGATTCTCTAGCACTCTGCCAATTATCTCCTGCTGATCTAGGCAAAATCGGTCTAATACTTAGCTAATTATCATCCTTCCTTCAGCCTTCCTTGCTCACGCAATTCTTATGGAATTATCTCTATATTAATTAGGAAAATCAACCTTCCTTGATTGCGCAATCCATCATGGCATCCCAATGACTTTATAATTGTACATGGAAAATTTTCTATAAATACAACTGATAGTTATGTTCCTTTGAACTGTGTTACAATAAGGATGAAGGGTTTTATTATTATTTAAAAATAAGATAAAACCCTAAACAACCAAAACCCTAACCTGAGGAGATGTAACACCAAGAGTTTATGGGCCCCGTTGGGGTTAGTTGGGTAGTCAACTTCCCGGGGTCGTAACTTGGTCATATTATATTCGTTTGACGCACATGATACCTCGTTAGAAAGATCTCTCTGAGGACTACAACTAATAATGCGATTTCTATGAAATCATGAAACCTTTCATGCCCAAAAAACATCGTTTGGGGCCTCAAAACAGCTCTGGAAGTTCAGGACCCGAAAAACTGACAAAAATAGTAAATTGTGCTATAATTAAGGAAACTGAAAAACTGAAAGAGACAATGGCGAGGGCCCAAGTGGAATAGGTGGGTGGCCACCAATATCCACCTCGAACACCTTAAATCGAATTTCTTGAGCTAACTCAATCATCATGACTTAGTTAACTGACACAAGTTGTTATGAGACGAAATTACAATTTATTTAAGGGAAAAACAAATTAGACACCTCACATTCTTCACTCCTGGTACATCAAAATTCCTCACCAGTGTGGGTGCATTTTTTTTGTCCTTTCTAGTTTCCAATTTCACTGTTTCTTGTTGCAAATTTCAACACTCCCTCTCAACAAGAAAGGAATTCAATCTATCCCCATCTGGCACCTTTGGAATGTTCTGCATGCTACACTTCTCTAGTGTTGTTTACACCTAAAAATCCTGAAACTGAATAGCCTCCAAACAATTGAATCATTATAATGCATCTGTCATTAGAGTCTTCTGACTGCTGCTAGCTACTGCACCTGTCTAGTACTGGATTCTCTGTGCTGTTGCTGACATCTCCATCCGTGCCCTTTGAACTGTTGCTAACTCTGATTTGTGCTCCAGTATTTAACATCTATTTCTCTGATTTATGTCTTGCTGACATCTAACTACGTCAATCTAACTAATCCTTACTACTACTGTTGTATTGTGGGCTCCTCGTAGCCAGGTTCGATCCATGAGACACGCCATCTCAATGGACCATGCCCAAATTTCTTATCTTGGGATTATGTCTACACATCACCCCACCATACACCTCGAGGTATGGCTGCTCCCTCTTCCCATCTGGCTCGAAATTTCCCCCTCATGGAGATCTCTACTTGAGTGGATGCTTCCACTCGGTCTCGTCTCTGCTTCTCATGAGGATGCATGTTGAGAGGTAATTTATGCTCCCTCTAAACCACCAAGTCTCTAACTTCTGCCTTTCTCCTAAAATCTTTGCATGCATCTGGTACCTCAAGTACATATAGGTTCTTAACTCATGCATTGTCCCGACGTTACAAAAAGTTTCTAAAAAATAGTTGATTTTAAATCGATGATATCTCCCTCATCCGAGCTCCGATTCAACCGATTTTTTTTTCCATTTGGGTAGATTTTCGCAAGGAATCCAAATATTATATTTGTTTTTGAAAATTTTACACCAATATATTCAGATATTCTCTGCAAACTCACCGCCCAAAAAATTCCTGCTCTGATACCATGTAGAATATCTAACCAACAAGATTCAATCTGATCTTGTAATCTACTAAAACAAGATATTGAATCCTTCCTACAATTTGCGAAAATAAAACACGATCGCACAATCACATAT